>WNNG01000482.1:0-21743 GCA_018208015.1 Medicago ruthenica
TCAAATTAACATAGTAGACTTAGCTTACAAAGTAAGCTAACGTGGTTTGATCATTCTTTGGTTATAAAAGGTTTTTTCCTTTCCTTTAATTGGGTTGTGTGAAAACTCCAATTTGTAACATTATTTTAGTCATGTTACTTGTTCATTAGTACTATATCCTCCTACTTTAACTATACACTAGTTAATTATCCATACGTAATACTTAGCTACTAACAAAGCAACTATGGTTAGACAATCCTTTGGTTATCAAAGGTTTGAACTTTCTTCCAATTGGATGAAAACTCAATTTGAAACATTATTTTAGTCAACTTACTTGTTAATTAGTTCATATTCATCCTACTTTAACTATTACACTAGTCGAATTTAACTATTGTAACACTTTGCTAAATAATCAAACTAACTATCGTTTTTATAAAAACAAGTTTTGACCTTTCTTCTAACTAGATGAAACTCGATTTAAACATTATTTTAGTCAAGTTACTGTTCATTCGATCTATCAATAATCAAACGTGACTATTCTACTAATCAAATTAACTATAGTAGGACTTAGCTTACAAAGTAAGCTAACGTGGTTAGATCATTCTTTGGTCATAAAAGGTTTTTCCTTTCCTTTAATTGGGTGAAAACTCAATTTGTAACATTATTTTAGTCATGTTACTTGTTCATTAGTACTATATTCCTCCTACTTTAACTATTACACTAGTCTAATTATCCATAGTAATACTTAGCTTACTAACAAAGCTAACTATGGTTAGACAATCCTTTGGTTATCAAAGGTTTGAACTTTCTTCCAATTGGATGAAAACTCAATTTGAAACATTATTTTAGTCAACTTACTTGTTCATTAGTTCTATATTCATCCTACTTTAACTATTACACTAGTCGAATTTAACTATTGTAACACTTTGCTAAATAATCAAACTAACTATCGTTTTTATAAAAACAAGTTTTGACCTTTCTTCTAACTAGATGAAAACTCGATTTAAACATTATTTTAGTCAAGTTACTTGTTCATTCGATCTATAATAATCAAACGTTGACTATTATACTAATCAAATTAACTATAGTAAGACTTAGCTTACAAAGTAAGCTAACGTGGTTAGATCATTCTTTGGTCATAAAAGGTTTTTCCTTTCCTTTAATTGGGTGAAAACTCAATTTGTAACATTATTTTAGTCATGTTACTTGTTCATTAGTACTATATTCCTCCTACTTTAACTATTACACTAGTCTAATTATCCATAGTAATACTTAGCTTACTAACAAAGCTAACTATGGTTAGACAATCCTTTGGTTATCAAAGGTTTGAACTTTCTTCCAATTGGATGAAAACTCAATTTGAAACATTATTTTAGTCAACTTACTTGTTCATTAGTTCTATATTCATCCTACTTTAACTATTACACTAGTCGAATTTAACTATTGTAACACTTTGCTAAATAATCAAACTAACTATCGTTTTTATAAAAACAAGTTTTGACCTTTCTTCTAACTAGATGAAAACTCGATTTAAACATTATTTTAGTCAAGTTACTTGTTCATTCGATCTATAATAATCAAACGTTGACTATTATACTAATCAAATTAACTATAGTAGGACTTAGCTTACAAAGTAAGCTAACGTGGTTAGATCATTCTTTGGTCATAAAAGGTTTTTCCTTTCCTTTAATTGGGTGAAAACTCAATTTGTAACATTATTTTAGTCATGTTACTTGTTCATTAGTACTATATTCCTCCTACTTTAACTATTACACTAGTCTAATTATCCATAGTAATACTTAGCTTACTAACAAAGCTAACTATGGTTAGACAATCCTTTGGTTATCAAAGGTTTGAACTTTCTTCCAATTGGATGAAAAACTCAATTTGAAACATTATTTTAGTCAACTTACTTGTTCATTAGTTCTATATTCATCCTACTTTAACTATTACACTAGTCGAATTTAACTATTGTAACACTTTGCTAAATAATCAAACTAACTATCGTTTTTATAAAAACAAGTTTTGACCTTTCTTCTAACTAGATGAAAACTCGATTTAAACATTATTTTAGTCAAGTTACTTGTTCATTCGATCTATAATAATCAAACGTTGACTATTATACTAATCAAATTAACTATAGTAAGGACTTAGCTTACAAAGTAAGCTAACGTGGTTAGATCATTCTTTGGTCATAAAAGGTTTTTCCTTTCCTTTAATTGGGTGAAAACTCAATTTGTAACATTATTTTAGTCATGTTACTTGTTCATTAGTACTATATTCCTCCTACTTTAACTATTACACTAGTCTAATTATCCATAGTAATACTTAGCTTACTAACAAAGCTAACTATGGTTAGACAATCCTTTGGTTATCAAAGGTTTGAACTTTCTTCCAATTGGATGAAAACTCAATTTGAAACATTATTTTAGTCAACTTACTTGTTCATTAGTTCTATATTCATCCTACTTTAACTATTACACTAGTCGAATTTAACTATTGTAACACTTTGCTAAATAATCAAACTAACTATCGTTTTTATAAAAACAAGTTTTGACCTTTCTTCTAACTAGATGAAAACTCGATTTAAACATTATTTTAGTCAAGTTACTTGTTCATTCGATCTATAATAATCAAACGTTGACTATTATACTAATCAAATTAACTATAGTAGGACTTAGCTTACAAAGTAAGCTAACGTGGTTAGATCATTCTTTGGTCATAAAAGGTTTTTCCTTTCCTTTAATTGGGTGAAAACTCAATTTGTAACATTATTTTAGTCATGTTACTTGTTCATTAGTACTATATTCCTCCTACTTTAACTATTACACTAGTCTAATTATCCATAGTAATACTTAGCTTACTAACAAAGCTAACTATGGTTAGACAATCCTTTGGTTATCAAAGGTTTGAACTTTCTTCCAATTGGATGAAAACTCAATTTGAAACATTATTTTAGTCAACTTACTTGTTCATTAGTTCTATATTCATCCTACTTTAACTATTACACTAGTCGAATTTAACTATTGTAACACTTTGCTAAATAATCAAACTAACTATCGTTTTTATAAAAACAAGTTTTGACCTTTCTTCTAACTAGATGAAAACTCGATTTAAACATTATTTTAGTCAAGTTACTTGTTCATTCGATCTATAATAATCAAACGTTGACTATTATACTAATCAAATTAACTATAGTAAGACTTAGCTTACAAAGTAAGCTAACGTGGTTAGATCATTCTTTGGTCATAAAAGGTTTTTCCTTTCCTTTAATTGGGTGAAAACTCAATTTGTAACATTATTTTAGTCATGTTACTTGTTCATTAGTACTATATTCCTCCTACTTTAACTATTACACTAGTCTAATTATCCATAGTAATACTTAGCTTACTAACAAAGCTAACTATGGTTAGACAATCCTTTGGTTATCAAAGGTTTGAACTTTCTTCCAATTGGATGAAAACTAAATTTGAAACATTATTTTAGTCAACTTACTTGTTCATTAGTTCTATATTCATCCTACTTTAACTATTACACTAGTCGAATTTAACTATTGTAACACTTTGCTAAATAATCAAACTAACTATCGTTTTTATAAAAACAAGTTTTGACCTTTCTTCTAACTAGATGAAAACTCGATTTAAACATTATTTTAGTCAAGTTACTTGTTCATTCGATCTATAATAATCAAACGTTGACTATTATACTAATCAAATTAACTATAGTAAGACTTAGCTTACAAAGTAAGCTAACGTGGTTAGATCATTCTTTGGTCATAAAAGGTTTTTCCTTTCCTTTAATTGGGTGAAAACTCAATTTGTAACATTATTTTAGTCATGTTACTTGTTCATTAGTACTATATTCCTCCTACTTTAACTATTACACTAGTCTAATTATCCATAGTAATACTTAGCTTACTAACAAAGCTAACTATGGTTAGACAATCCTTTGGTTATCAAAGGTTTGAACTTTCTTCCAATTGGATGAAAACTCAATTTGAAACATTATTTTAGTCAACTTACTTGTTCATTAGTTCTATATTCATCCTACTTTAACTATTACACTAGTCGAATTTAACTATTGTAACACTTTGCTAAATAATCAAACTAACTATCGTTTTTATAAAAACAAGTTTTGACCTTTCTTCTAACTAGATGAAAACTCGATTTAAACATTATTTTAGTCAAGTTACTTGTTCATTCGATCTATAATAATCAAACGTTGACTATTATACTAATCAAATTAACTATAGTAGGACTTAGCTTACAAAGTAAGCTAACGTGGTTAGATCATTCTTTGGTCATAAAAGGTTTTTCCTTTCCTTTAATTGGGTGAAAACTCAATTTGTAACATTATTTTAGTCATGTTACTTGTTCATTAGTACTATATTCCTCCTACTTTAACTATTACACTAGTCTAATTATCCATAGTAATACTTAGCTTACTAACAAAGCTAACTATGGTTAGACAATCCTTTGGTTATCAAAGGTTTGAACTTTCTTCCAATTGGATGAAAAATCAATTTGAAACATTATTTTAGTCAACTTACTTGTTCATTAGTTCTATATTCATCCTACTTTAACTATTACACTAGTCGAATTTAACTATTGTAACACTTTGCTAAATAATCAAACTAACTATCGTTTTTATAAAAACAAGTTTTGACCTTTCTTCTAACTAGATGAAAACTCGATTTAAACATTATTTTAGTCAAGTTACTTGTTCATTCGATCTATAATAATCAAACGTTGACTATTATACTAATCAAATTAACTATAGTAAGACTTAGCTTACAAAGTAAGCTAACGTGGTTAGATCATTCTTTGGTCATAAAAGGTTTTTCCTTTCCTTTAATTGGGTGAAAACTCAATTTGTAACATTATTTTAGTCATGTTACTTGTTCATTAGTACTATATTCCTCCTACTTTAACTATTACACTAGTCTAATTATCCATAGTAATACTTAGCTTACTAACAAAGCTAACTATGGTTAGACAATCCTTTGGTTATCAAAGGTTTGAACTTTCTTCCAATTGGATGAAAACTAAATTTGAAACATTATTTTAGTCAACTTACTTGTTCATTAGTTCTATATTCATCCTACTTTAACTATTACACTAGTCGAATTTAACTATTGTAACACTTTGCTAAATAATCAAACTAACTATCGTTTTTATAAAAACAAGTTTTGACCTTTCTTCTAACTAGATGAAAACTCGATTTAAACATTATTTTAGTCAAGTTACTTGTTCATTCGATCTATAATAATCAAACGTTGACTATTATACTAATCAAATTAACTATAGTAGGACTTAGCTTACAAAGTAAGCTAACGTGGTTAGATCATTCTTTGGTCATAAAAGGTTTTTCCTTTCCTTTAATTGGGTGAAAACTCAATTTGTAACATTATTTTAGTCATGTTACTTGTTCATTAGTACTATATTCCTCCTACTTTAACTATTACACTAGTCTAATTATCCATAGTAATACTTAGCTTACTAACAAAGCTAACTATGGTTAGACAATCCTTTGGTTATCAAAGGTTTGAACTTTCTTCCAATTGGATGAAAAATCAATTTGAAACATTATTTTAGTCAACTTACTTGTTCATTAGTTCTATATTCATCCTACTTTAACTATTACACTAGTCGAATTTAACTATTGTAACACTTTGCTAAATAATCAAACTAACTATCGTTTTTATAAAAACAAGTTTTGACCTTTCTTCTAACTAGATGAAAACTCGATTTAAACATTATTTTAGTCAAGTTACTTGTTCATTCGATCTATAATAATCAAACGTTGACTATTATACTAATCAAATTAACTATAGTAAGACTTAGCTTACAAAGTAAGCTAACGTGGTTAGATCATTCTTTGGTCATAAAAGGTTTTTCCTTTCCTTTAATTGGGTGAAAACTCAATTTGTAACATTATTTTAGTCATGTTACTTGTTCATTAGTACTATATTCCTCCTACTTTAACTATTACACTAGTCTAATTATCCATAGTAATACTTAGCTTACTAACAAAGCTAACTATGGTTAGACAATCCTTTGGTTATCAAAGGTTTGAACTTTCTTCCAATTGGATGAAAACTGTAACACCCCGTTTTCCCAACTTGAAAATTTCATTTAAAATAAATCAGAGTTTCAACCTTGACGGGATGTCGCACTTCGTTTACAATTTATAAATAGGATAATTTGCTATTTATTTCAAAACAGACTTTTCAATAACGTCAAAACCATCGCAGCGGAAATTCAACTTCATAATTAAATCTAAACATCATTAGGCACAAGGCCACATCAAAAACAACGTAGTTTAAAACTCCACTAAATGTGGTTCAACATCAGTTTGAAATTAAAATACATAGCACATGAATTCATCAAAAAGTTTCCCATCCCGTTACATATCAGAGCGACTCCTAATGACACGAGGAATCAACTCACTTCAGCGATTACTCCTGGTTATCTGCACGTTACCCACGTAGAGGCAACATTCAAACAGAAGGGGTGAGATTCACATTCAATAAACATAAGTACATAATTCATAAAGATGAATTTAACATTTCACATAAACATCATCAAACAACACCATCAGATCTTATACATACATCACACATACACATCATAATCTCACCTCTCAATGCTACATCAAATACAATAACATCGACCGACTCAACAATGCAACATCACTGACTCAAGTATGCAACATGCATGTGGTACCAATTCATCGCAAAATATGTCATAATAGGACATGTCGGGCATACACCCCCATCGTAAATGTCATATAGACATGTCGGGCATACACCCCCCATCACTTAATTCATAATGTCATAATAGACATGTCGGGCATACACCCCCATCACTTAATGCATATGTACTGGACTCGACAATGCAACATTTACAACAAATACAACGTCAACAACAACTTCATTATCATATACATCATCATCGTTATCATCATCATCGTTTAACATCATCATCGTGTATTATCATCATCACAACAAAGCATCATCACAGCACATCGTTATCATCACACATCATTATCACAACACATCATTATCACAATACCTCATCATTTACGCATCTTACACTTCACTTTAAAACAACTCATGTTTACATAAGACTTCCTATCCTTACATCTAATTAGTTATCATGCCATTAAGTTAAGGTTCAATTTGGTACGGTGTAAAGTTCTTGCCTCTAAGTTATAAAACATAGTCCCTCAATTATTAACAGCTCATACCATGTCAAACCAAGGATACTAGAAAGATATCACAATTATCAACAACTTTCATGTTTATACCAAAGACCAATTTAAAACAGAGACGTGTGAAAAAGACGCAAAACATGAAACAGAGAATGCTGTCACCGTACAATTTCACTAAGACCTCCTTGGAGTATTTTCATCATAACTCAAAAACTAAAAGTCATTTTCACGTCAAACCAAAGCCACTGGAAAGTTAACAAAATTATCTAAAACCTTCATGTTTACACCCAAGGCCAATTCTGTACCGATCAATACCAGTTTTCGTTTCAAATTCGGAAAAGTTGTGCAGAAAGTCCATAAAAATTCACTGTGACCTACGTGCAGTAATTTGACCATAACTCAAGTTCTATAAATCGTTTTGACGTCAGACCAACGGCATTAGAAAACTAACATCCATACCTACAACTTTTGTGTTTACACCTAAGACCAATTCTGTACCGATCAATACCAGTTTTTATTTCAAAATTCGGGGCAGAGATAAGAAAACTCAGGAAAAGCAACTTATATTATTCAAACTTCTCATTCATTCAAAATCATCACAATCAACAACAACAACTCAACATAATTCATACCCAATTTCAACCAAATTTGCAACTTTAACATCAAAATCATCCAACAACTCATTCATCTGACACATGTTTATGAACATTCAAAACTTCATCAATTTATGCATAAGCATGGCACCAATCAGTAACAACACCATAGAATCACAACAAAATCAACATCTCAACATAGAAATCATCAATTTAACATTCCATCATTAGTTTATCATAATCAAACAACCCTAATTCCCAAATTCACCAACATCAACATGTTAAATCAAAATTTAGGGATTATGAAACTTAGATTTATAGAAGCTAGTCCCACCCTTACCTTGTTATGAAGAAATCGCCCCCTTCAGCTTTTCCTCTTCTCAAGTTCTTCACCTTCTTCCTTGGCTCTGCTTCTCCTCTTTTCTCTTCTCTGTTTCACGTGAAAACACAACAAATGAAACCTCTTCACGCGTATACCTCTTTTTCTATTCCACTTCCCTCTTCCTTAATTTCCCATAATGCCCTTAATGCCATTTTAATTCTATTTAATCTATTAAACTATATTAATTCATTATAATTCAATAAAATAATAAAATTAAATTCTAGGCGTTACAAAAACTCAATTTGAAACATTATTTTAGTCAACTTACTTGTTCATTAGTTCTATATTCATCCTACTTTAACTATTACACTAGTCGAATTTAACTATTGTAACACTTTGCTAAATAATCAAACTAACTATCGTTTTTATAAAAACAAGTTTTGACCTTTCTTCTAACTAGATGAAAACTCGATTTAAACATTATTTTAGTCAAGTTACTTGTTCATTCGATCTATAATAATCAAACGTTGACTATTATACTAATCAAATTAACTATAGTAGGACTTAGCTTACAAAGTAAGCTAACGTGGTTAGATCATTCTTTGGTCATAAAAGGTTTTTCCTTTCCTTTAATTGGGTGAAAACTCAATTTGTAACATTATTTTAGTCATGTTACTTGTTCATTAGTACTATATTCCTCCTACTTTAACTATTACACTAGTCTAATTATCCATAGTAATACTTAGCTTACTAACAAAGCTAACTATGGTTAGACAATCCTTTGGTTATCAAAGGTTTGAACTTTCTTCCAATTGGATGAAAAATCAATTTGAAACATTATTTTAGTCAACTTACTTGTTCATTAGTTCTATATTCATCCTACTTTAACTATTACACTAGTCGAATTTAACTATTGTAACACTTTGCTAAATAATCAAACTAACTATCGTTTTTATAAAAACAAGTTTTGACCTTTCTTCTAACTAGATGAAAACTCGATTTAAACATTATTTTAGTCAAGTTACTTGTTCATTCGATCTATAATAATCAAACGTTGACTATTATACTAATCAAATTAACTATAGTAAGACTTAGCTTACAAAGTAAGCTAACGTGGTTAGATCATTCTTTGGTCATAAAAGGTTTTTCCTTTCCTTTAATTGGGTGAAAACTCAATTTGTAACATTATTTTAGTCATGTTACTTGTTCATTAGTACTATATTCCTCCTACTTTAACTATTACACTAGTCTAATTATCCATAGTAATACTTAGCTTACTAACAAAGCTAACTATGGTTAGACAATCCTTTGGTTATCAAAGGTTTGAACTTTCTTCCTGTGCGCACCTCGTTTTTTCCCTCGGGGAAAAGACGCGCAGATCCCTCCGAGGTCGTCCTCGGACGCTCGGAGGGTGCCTTTGTGAAGCCGCCACCAAAGTTTTTGTGTAAAGGGAACGTTGATAAACCCTTAAGTTTTTTTTTGTAAAGGGAAACGATAATAAAACCCTTTTGACGATGAGGATAAGGATTAGGTCATCGCAACCATTGTCGGGTTCGGGAGTCGGTTACGCGAGGGGAAGGTATTAGCACCCCTCACGTCCGTTGTACTCAACGGGAACCTTCTATTTGGTTAAAACTTGAATTGCTCTTTTTATACTTTGCGTTCATGTTCATTTATGCTAAAAATATAATAAGGGGGGGGGAAAGAGATAAAAACAAACGAAAGAAAAGAAAAAAAAGGTTTTTTTTTTTATTATTATGCTTGACAAGATGTCGATCTTGCTCCTACGTATCTCCCGGTAGTCGGAGAATTCAAAGCATACGTAGTTCTTTGGTAGAAAAACGTATGTGTGTTGGTTGATTTTAATTGGACGATGTTTTAACCGAATTCTTGCGATTAAACGTAGCTTGTATGCTCGCACTTGGAGACTTATTAAGCGTTTGTTCGCGAATCACATTAGAATTGTTAAAAGGTACGTCCGTTAGGGTAGAGGGTTGAATTGGTCGCTATGGGACCAAGGGAGGTACAATGGACTCATATAAGTCAAACATTGACCGAGTGGACTCTAACGAGTCGAGTGATTGTTCGATTGATCCACTGAGATCAAGAACGGGTACAATGATCTACTCTAGGTACTGCTTCTAGAGGTCGAACATTGACCGAGTGGACTCCGAAGAGTCGGGCGATTGTTCGATTGATCCACTGAGATCAAGAACGGGTACAATGATCTACTCTAGGTACTGCTTCTAGAGGTCGAACATTGACCGAGTGGACTCCGAAGAGTCGGGCGATTGTTCGATTGATCCACTGAGATCAAGAACGGGTACAATGATCTACTCTAGGTACTGCTTCTAGAGGTCGAACATTGACCGAGTGGACTCCGAAGAGTCGGGCGATTGTTCGATTGATCCACTGAGATCAAGAACGGGTACAATGATCTACTCTAGGTACTGCTTCTAGAGGTCGAACATTGACCGAGTGGACTCTAACGAGTCGAGGGGTTGAGTCTAATGGCCAACGGGGGACCAAAAGGCTTGGATTGACCACAAGGGGCCAAGATTTGGTTTGGTTAGGGTTGTACATATTGAAAAAAAGGGAATGACGATTGTCCGAGCGACGAGACATACGTCACGCATTCGTACAATCGGGGCGATGGAGAGACATACGTCACACCATCCCTTTTTCATTCATGTTTTTGGATTGAATTCTTTAGAAATCCCAAAGTGAACAAAACACTTGGTTGTTGCAACCTATGAACAAAGGTTGTTCTAGTTTATGGAAAAGCACAAGTTTGTGAATAATGCACAAGTTCGGCTTAATTTTGAAAACGGTTTTAAAAGTGAACAAGTTCGGCTTAAGTTCACGTTTGATTGAAAATCATGAACAAGGTTTTTGTTCAAGTTTGGTTTTGAAAATGGTGAACTTAGCTTATTGCTCAAGTTTGTTTTGAAAGTTTGTGGACATAACTTATTTTGCAAGTTATTCCAAAAAGCGTTGCACGAACTTGTGAATTTGTCAATATCATGCTAGATTTTTGTTATGGTTTGAATAAAATGAGTTTCAAACCTCCTAGGTTCTGAGCTTTGGGTTAGAACCTCAAAAATTGGCTTTTGAATTCATGTTCTGAATTCTGTCATGGTCGCACTGCGACCAGACCTTCGCACTGCGAAGTATGCGAAAATTTGAGTTCAGAAGCTGCTTCTGAACTTCTGTTCAGAAGCAACTTCTGAACTAGCCTCAGAAACTTAGGAGGAGTGAAAAGCTTTGAAAATAGCAAGAGTGCAACAACTTAGCTTAAATGTTTTGCAAACCTTGGGATTTCTTTTATTTCAAAAAGGTTTTAAATCAAAATGAGTAAAAACTCAAAAATGCAAAACTGGGTTTGAACCAAGTTAAGATCAAACACAACTGAAAACAGTATGCAAATGGAGTGTAAATAAGTTAGAATGACTTACCTGCTCCTAGCCCAAGGCTTGTGTTTGCAAGGAAATGGAAGAGGCTTGAATGCTTGTGGTTTTGCAAGGTTGGACAAGTTTGATGAACAACCCTTAATCAACGATAATTTGCCTTTGTTTCTCCCTCCTTGTGTGAGGTTTAGAAGCTGTTTTGCTGGCTTGGTTGCTTTGTGTTGGTTTTAGGATGATTTGTGTAAGAAAGGATTGGAGATTTCCTTTAAACCTACCCAAAACCAAACTCTGTTTTTGTGAGGAAAATGTGCAGCAATTCACTCGAATTTGCACTGGTTTTCTGCTCTCAAACCTCTGTGTTTTCACTCTCTCAATCCCTTCCTCAACCCTCTCTAGAGCTCTCTTTGATTCAGCAGCAATGCCTTGCTTTTATAGGCCAAAATGAGATCAAAAGTCATGATGACAAAATCTGCAGCAGGGCTGCTTTTGGGCTATAATCATGACTGATTTGCTTTGCATTTAATGTTAAGGATAAGAGGTGACCTTGCCTTGCTGCAAGGGTCAAGACCTTGGACGAATTCAGCTCCCAAAGCAGCTGAATTCTGACAGAATAATGATGGAAATGATGAAAGCAAAGCTGTTTGCAAAACAGGGGCAGCCACTTTGCCTTAATCCTTGAGTGGTTTTGATAAAGCCTATGGCAAGGTGGTTGCTGGCAAGTAGCAGGGTCAGTTGCAGGTCAAGTGGGAGGGATAAGGACTGCCCAAAGTCAGCAAGTGGTTGGGTTACTTGATCAACTTTGCTTCCTCTTCTTTTCCCTTTTTGCTTTTCCAATTGTCACATGTTTCTATTCTTCCACTTGGTTAAATCCATCATTATCCATGATAATAATACATGATAATAATTATAGACAATGACTGGAATGCAATAAAAGAAAAGGAAAACAGAAAAATCAAAAATCTGAAAATCTGCAGAAAATTCGCAGACGTCGCAAAGCGAAGTAAACTTCGCTTTGCGAAGTCCTCATTTCTGGGAGACTTCGCACTGCGAAGGGGACTTCGCACTGCGAAGTCCTCATTTCAGCAATGTTGACTTTTTGTTGACTTTTTGACTTTTCTCTCTTTTTTTTGATTTTGATGATTTTTTTTGATTTTTTTGAAAAGGCTTAGGACAAAATTAGGGTACTACAGCTGCCCCTACTTAATTGTGTCTTCGCATAGAGTGCGTGAGTGCCGAGGGCATCTCATGAACTCTTTGCGAAGATCAATTAAGTACAAAAAAAGAAGGACCCGAATTTTGTCCTTCGCGAAATGCAAATGCAATAGTTGGTAGGGGTTGATCGTATCCAGCCGCTAACACTGGAGGTAGATCCACTGGGGGATGAAGGTAATCTTATCTAGGCACTGTCACTAGAGGTCGATTCCTGAGGGTGGTGATTTACTCTAGGCACTGTCACTAGAGGTGGAACGTTGAGGTAGGTGATCTACTCTAGGAATTGCTTCTAGAGGTGGAACAATGAGGTAGGTGATCTACTCTAGGAATTGCTTCTAGAGGTCGATACCTAAGCTAGGTAATCTTATTCAGGTACTGCTTCTGAATATCGATTCCTAACGAGCTGTGATCTTATTCAGCCGCTAACACTGAAGGTCGATACACTGGGGGAGGTGATCTACTCTAGGTATTGCTTCTAGAGGTCGAACATTGAGGTAGGTGATCTTATCTAGGTACTGCTTCTAGATGTCGATACCTAAGCTAGGTGATCTTATTCAGGAACTGCTTCTGAATATCGATTCCTAACGAGCTGCGGTCTTACCCTAAATAGGTGCCCCTGGTTGAATGTTGATGGATGCTGGTGAATATGTGATACTCACTGGAGGATCCTTGTTGGGGATGCATGCTTTATGGAATGAAATGCATGTGTATGAATGGTTTTAAATATGCATGCATGAATAAAATGATGTTGGTTGGGTGCCGAGCAGAGTCGGTCTTTGTTTGTGGGTGTGTTCATGATAATTGGGCTTTCTTTTTTTTGTTTTTTGGTTGGTCGGTTTGGAAGGACGAGGTCCTTTGCCTACATACCCAAATGGGATCAAAACCGGTGTAGTTCGAGCCTAAGCCCGAAAATTTGTGTTGTTTTTTTTTGCTTGGTCGGTTTGGAAGGACAAGGTCCTTTGCCTACATACCCAAATGGGATCAAAACCGGTGTAGTTCGAGCCTAAGCCCGAAAATTTGTGTTTTTTGGTTGGTCGGTTTGGAAGGACGAGGTCCTTTGCCTACATACCCAAATGGGATCAAAACCGGTGTAGTTCGAGCCTAAGCCCGAAAATTTGTGTTGTTTTTTGCCAATAATGATTGGACTTTTGTTTGGGGTTGAGACTCCCCGGGGAGTATCAATGAGGTTTGGCTTTTGGGGATAAAGGATCATTTTGGAAGCATGATCGATATCCAGCCTTTGTTGGTGTTTGGATGTTTCGGGTGTTTATTGGGGAATTTTATTCCTCTTGACCCTCGGGTTTGATGAAACAAAATTAGACTGGCGAGGTAAAAAGCGGACCGGCATAAACATTCGGCAATCCTTACAGGGATAAACTCTCAGGGGATATATTTAAATATGGACGGGGTAAGACCGCGATAATTGATAAGGAATAAATACCTCGTGGGGATTGTTAACCCGCTGTGTAAATCGTGCTAAACTGCTGAGGAGCATGACTGATGGTTCTGCTGGGGATGCTTGTGCTTCAGTTGATCAGCCTTGCTTGAATTGTCCCTTCAGGCTCTTGATTTGATGGGGAAGTTCCCTTTTGATCCCTCGGTGGCCAGAAATCCCTTTAGTACTTAAACGTGCTTGGCCCCAAAGGTGTTTAGAGTTTGCTGATGCATCCGCCGATTGGGCCCTTTGGTTGAATGTTTGAGGAACGTAAAAGGCAATTGGACCTTTTGTGAACTGCGGGGAGAGTACCAAATATGGTTGGACTCTGAATGATTTGTGCACCGGGTGCAAACAGGTTTTGGTTTAAAATTGTGGGTGGAGATTGTGCTTTATTTGTTGGTTGCCGAGCGAGGTCGGGCTTTTTGATTTTGGTTGATTCATATGAAATTTGCGCACGCAATTATATGCCCCTTATTATTCCGAGATTGTACTGAAAAAATCGAAATAAATACCACACAAAAATCATATCGTACAGTTTCAAATTAATAACATGCTTATTAATGAACCAATCTATCACTCATTTAAGTAAGTAAACAAATTGAATATTAATGGTGAGGGGTTATGAACACTCATCCGGCAATTTTGCTAACATTCCAATCGAGTTATATGTCCATCCAATTATTGTTTCTTAAAAACATGAAAGCATTGATCAAAAGGTCTTTAAGGGTTGTAATTTGGCTGGGCTACAAAAGAAATGTCATATGTGGGGAAATTGAATTCAAATGGCCAAACAAGAGGGAACATTCTTTCTAACTTACCCCTTTCTTTGTTCAAGTCATCATTTTGGTGGTTCACAAATGCTTTTCTCCTTGATCTCGACCACTCTTGGATTTTACCGGTCTTTTTTTCTTTTTTCTCTTTTTTTTCTTTTTCTTTTTCTTTTTCCTGGTTTGCTTTGCTTTTCTTTCATTCTTTTCTTTCCCTTGGTCGTCAAGATCAATTTAAAAAAATCAACATTGCTCGACTTTCACATCCCTCCTTTTTTCAACTCGTTTCAGTACGATACCCTATTTGAATGTTCCCTCCTCTCTTGGCAAGGGACATTAACCATGATGTTTTAAGGGTTCAAAAATTGAAAGGAAAATATCAGAATTTAGTGATGTTTTAACTATGAACTGAAAATATTTTTTACAAACTCCGGCAATCTCATTAAGCAGTTGAGCTTATGAAAGTTGGCAGTCCATAGTTAAAAATTCTGATTTGTTAGGCTCAAAGGGGTTTAACAAATACTCACTTCTCACAGGGTGGGCTATTTGTGGTTGATTGTTTTCTCTCTTTTTCAAACAAATGCCTTGATCATGTCAATACTTTTATGCAATTAAAATCAAAATTCAGATTTAACATAAAAAGATCGAGCTAAGCAAAAATGTCGATCTCCTGCATATGTATTATGATATCTTTGGGGATTCCTCACATCTGGCTGGTTCTAAATGGTTCATAGAACAAACATATTAAATAACGTGAATTGTATGGTATAATTTAGTATGGAATATACATTCTCCTTTCAAATATTAATCAGGGAAAGAAATAGGAAACATGCATTTTGCTTTGCGAAAATTAACCACATTTATCATTACCACTCGTTTACGGTTAAAACTTTGGCTTATTCGGTTGCGGAAAGTTTTGTCGGATTTGCATTACCAATGATAGATAACAAAAAATTCCAACATTCACATATATTAAAAATAAATAGGCATGATTACGATGCAAACGCTAAGTAATAAAAACAAAAGTACTCGAATAATAAAGCGAAAGTATCAATATAGCTACAAAGTACCAAACAAAAAGGAAACTCTAAAAGTGTACGAAAAAGATGACATAAACATGATCAACAAAATATGAGAAGTCATAAAAAGGTCACTCAAGGCGTGAAAGCCTCATCATCCTCAGTCTCCTCATCCTCGTCCTCATCCTCCTCATCATCTCCTCCCTGGCCTCCTGCTGCTGTGCCACTGCCTCCAGCCTCTGAATGCTCCGGCCTATCCCCGGGCCAACGACCATGAGCTGCGAACATCTGGGGTGTCGGTATCTGATCATCAGGATCCGTCGGCCTCCCTAGCTGCCTCTGAAGACGATACATGGAATCATGCATCATAGTCATGTATCGATGGGAGGAGGCATTCTGCTCCAATATGAAAGTGCAAGTGCGACAATCCCCTGATGCTGGTGGAGGTCTAGGCCGTGGCTGCTGCGCCCTCGCTCTCCGTCCCGTGCAGTGCCTAGAGATGTACTCGTCCGTAATGGGGTTCTTAATGGTTTCTGACACCTGGGGAGGGATAACTACGCGGGCGTCCCGGCAGAGTCCCATGATAAGACCCGGGAAAGCAAGTGGACACATCTTCTTGGCCGGTGGCTTGATGCCACTCTCGACCACTATCTTAATCTCCTGGCAAATGGCCCTGGCCACATCTACTTGTTTACCGGTGAGGATATAGTAGATTAGGGGGGTGACATCCATGGTGGTGGAAGAGGTATGGCTTTTAGGTTTTATGTTGTGGACGATGAGGTGGAAAATGACCTGGGCATAGGTGGTAAGGTTGCCCCTGAGGGCCTTTGTGGGTTGCCCCGCTGCATTAAGCTCATAACTCTTTCCGGATTGGAAAATGGTTTGAGCGTAGAGATCGTGGTTCCAATTACCACGATTCTGGTGTTTATGGAAAGCACACAGCTCATCATCTTCCAATTGGAAAGGGTTTCGGAGATAGGTATTGATGGCGTCGCGATCGAATCGAATGATCCGACCACGCACCATGGTCTGGTATGTAAACTCCCCCTCTGGATCCACGGGAATAGCGTTTGCATAGAATTCCCGGATTATGTCGTAGTTGAGGTTAAGGGGAGGGTTCACCAAAACTCCCCATTGGCGGTGGTTTATTAATCGGGCCAACTCCCTCCAAGGACCCCTGTCACTTATGATGAATTGCCTCTCCGGCCAGAAGGTCCTGCCAAGGAGCTCTTCATATCTCTCCTGGTTCCGAAGACTTAGGAAGCGTGAGGCATCAAAACCCCCTTGTGGTCTCGATCCGGATGCCTCACCCCTTGAGCGTTTTCCTACTGGTCTTGGTGCCATCTGGTTGTTGATTCTGAAAAAGATGCGAAATTAATGGAGGGAAGATTCAAGAAAAATGGGTACACTCTTCTCTTAGATTTGGGAGTTTTTTTTTGAAGTTATGGGAAAAAGCTTTTTGTTTTAAAAGTTAAAGGAAAAAACGTTTGGAATAATAAAACAAAAAGATAGTGGAAAAAAGTGGTTGAGAGGGAGTAAATGAAAGGTCAGCTGGGCTGACAAAATTCGCGTACTTCGCACTGCGAAGTACCTTCGCACTGCGAAGTACTTGAATTTTTTTTGAAAAAAAAGGCTACCCCTCAACCATTGGTCATTCATATCCCTAATTATGATTATGCATAAAAACAAGTAATAAACAACTAAAGGCTGATTGCCCCTGATAAAATAAAACATAATGTAGCAAACACGAGTGAGTGTGAATGGGTAATGTGTGGAGGCTCGGAATTTTTCCCCCATCCTCACATGTAGGCTCTAAATTGTGAAATATCCTAAGATGAGGTCCTTAGAGTCATAGACCTCACATGGAATTAGGGTTGTCTATGGACATACGTCGACATGACTTCAATTAATTCCACACGAAAATCTCATCTAAGCGGGGTTGGACATCCCACCTCACGGACATACGTCAACGCGGGCTTCCGCACACAACCTCCTTCTAACTTAGTGTTTTTCTCAAGCTCGGGTAGAGAGCCTCACACGTCCGGCATTAACCCGAACAATGTGGAGTAACATCACTCAAGTAACCCCCACATTTGAGATATAATATGAATATAAAGCAAATAAAGCAAATATAAACATAAAGCATAAATATAACATGCATGAATAAAATAAATAAACATGGCACGCAAAGAAAATAAAGCAATTGTCTTTAACCCAAATAGGTTAGGCTTGACTTGCTAGTGGGAACAGGGTCCCCAGTGAAGTCGCCAGCTGTGCGCACCTCGTTTTTTCCCTCGGGGAAAAGACGCGCAGATCCCTCCGAGGTCGTCCTCGGACGCTCGGAGGGTGCCTTTGTGAAGCCGCCACCAAAGTTTTTGTGTAAAGGGAACGTTGATAAACCCTTAAGTTTTTTTTTGTAAAGGGAAACGATAATAAAACCCTTTTGACGATGAGGATAAGGATTAGGTCATCGCAACCATTGTCGGGTTCGGGAGTCGGTTACGCGAGGGGAAGGTATTAGCACCCCTCACGTCCGTTGTACTCAACGGGAACCTTCTATTTGGTTAAAACTTGAATTGCTCTTTTTATACTTTGCGTTCATGTTCATTTATGCTAAAAATATAATAAGGGGGGGGGAAAGAGATAAAAACAAACGAAAGAAAAGAAAAAAAAGGTTTTTTTTTATTATTGTGCTTGACAAGATGTCGATCTTGCTCCTACGTATCTCCCGGTAGTCGGAGAATTCAAAGCATACGTAGTTCTTTGGTAGAAAAACGTATGTGTGTTGGTTGATTTTAATTGGACGATGTTTTAACCGAATTCTTGCGATTAAACGTAGCTTGTATGCTCGCACTTGGAGACTTATTAAGCGTTTGTTCGCGAATCACATTAGAATTGTTAAAAGGTACGTCCGTTAGGGTAGAGGGTTTGAATTGGTCGCTATGGGACCAAGGGAGGTACAATGGACTCATATAAGTCAAACATTGACCGAGTGGACTCTAACGAGTCGAGTGATTGTTCGATTGATCCACTGAGATCAAGAACGGGTACAATGATCTACTCTAGGTACTGCTTCTAGAGGTCGAACATTGACCGAGTGGACTCCGAAGAGTCGGGCGATTGTTCGATTGATCCACTGAGATCAAGAACGGGTACAATGATCTACTCTAGGTACTGCTTCTAGAGGTCGAACATTGACCGAGTGGACTCCGAAGAGTCGGGCGATTGTTCGATTGATCCACTGAGATCAAGAACGGGTACAATGATCTACTCTAGGTACTGCTTCTAGAGGTCGAACATTGACCGAGTGGACTCCGAAGAGTCGGGCGATTGTTCGATTGATCCACTGAGATCAAGAACGGGTACAATGATCTACTCTAGGTACTGCTTCTAGAGGTCGAACATTGACCGAGTGGACTCTAACGAGTCGAGGGGTTGAGTCTAATGGCCAACGGGGGACCAAAAGGCTTGGATTGACCACAAGGGGCCAAGATTTGGTTTGGTTAGGGTTGTACATATTGAAAAAAAGGGAATGACGATTGTCCGAGCGACGAGACATACGTCACGCATTCGTACAATCGGGGCGATGGAGAGACATACGTCACACCATCCCTTTTTCATTCATGTTTTTGGATTGAATTCTTTAGAAATCCCAAAGTGAACAAAACACTTGGTTGTTGCAACCTATGAACAAAGGTTGTTCTAGTTTATGGAAAAGCACAAGTTTGTGAATAATGCACAAGTTCGGCTTAATTTTGAAAACGGTTTTAAAAGTGAACAAGTTCGGCTTAAGTTCACGTTTGATTGAAAATCATGAACAAGGTTTTTGTTCAAGTTTGGTTTTGAAAATGGTGAACTTAGCTTATTGCTCAAGTTTGTTTTGAAAGTTTGTGGACATAACTTATTTTGCAAGTTATTCCAAAAAGCGTTGCACGAACTTGTGAATTTGTCAATATCATGCTAGATTTTTGTTATGGTTTGAATAAAATGAGTTTCAAACCTCCTAGGTTCTGAGCTTTGGGTTAGAACCTCAAAAATTGGCTTTTGAATTCATGTTCTGAATTCTGTCATGGTCGCACTGCGACCAGACCTTCGCACTGCGAAGTATGCGAAAATTTGAGTTCAGAAGCTGCTTCTGAACTTCTGTTCAGAAGCAACTTCTGAACTAGCCTCAGAAACTTAGGAGGAGTGAAAAGCTTTGAAAATAGCAAGAGTGCAACAACTTAGCTTAAATGTTTTGCAAACCTTGGGATTTCTTTTATTTCAAAAAGGTTTTAAATCAAAATGAGTAAAAACTCAAAAATGCAAAACTGGGTTTGAACCAAGTTAAGATCAAACACAACTGAAAACAGTATGCAAATGGAGTGTAAATAAGTTAGAATGACTTACCTGCTCCTAGCCCAAGGCTTGTGTTTGCAAGGAAATGGAAGAGGCTTGAATGCTTGTGGTTTTGCAAGGTTGGACAAGTTTGATGAACAACCCTTAATCAACGATAATTTGCCTTTGTTTCTCCCTCCTTGTGTGAGGTTTAGAAGCTGTTTTGCTGGCTTGGTTGCTTTGTGTTGGTTTTAGGATGATTTGTGTAAGAAAGGATTGGAGATTTCCTTTAAACCTACCCAAAACCAAACTCTGTTTTTGTGAGGAAAATGTGCAGCAATTCACTCGAATTTGCACTGGTTTTCTGCTCTCAAACCTCTGTGTTTTCACTCTCTCAATCCCTTCCTCAACCCTCTCTAGAGCTCTCTTTGATTCAGCAGCAATGCCTTGCTTTTATAGGCCAAAATGAGATCAAAAGTCATGATGACAAAATCTGCAGCAGGGCTGCTTTTGGGCTATAATCATGACTGATTTGCTTTGCATTTAATGTTAAGGATAAGAGGTGACCTTGCCTTGCTGCAAGGGTCAAGACCTTGGACGAATTCAGCTCCCAAAGCAGCTGAATTCTGACAGAATAATGATGGAAATGATGAAAGCAAAGCTGTTTGCAAAACAGGGGCAGCCACTTTGCCTTAATCCTTGAGTGGTTTTGATAAAGCCTATGGCAAGGTGGTTGCTGGCAAGTAGCAGGGTCAGTTGCAGGTCAAGTGGGAGGGATAAGGACTGCCCAAAGTCAGCAAGTGGTTGGGTTACTTGATCAACTTTGCTTCCTCTTCTTTTCCCTTTTTGCTTTTCCAATTGTCACATGTTTCTATTCTTCCACTTGGTTAAATCCATCATTATCCATGATAATAATACATGATAATAATTATAGACAATGACTGGAATGCAATAAAAGAAAAGGAAAACAGAAAAATCAAAAATCTGAAAATCTGCAGAAAATTCGCAGACTTCGCAAAGCGAAGTAAACTTCGCTTTGCGAAGTCCTCATTTCTGGGAGACTTCGCACTGCGAAGGGGACTTCGCACTGCGAAGTCCTCATTTCAGCAATGTTGACTTTTTGTTGACTTTTTGACTTTTCTCTCTTTTTTTTGATTTTGATGATTTTTTTTGATTTTTTTGAAAAGGCTTAGGACAAAATTAGGGTACTACACTTCCAATTGGATGAAAACTAAATTTGAAACATTATTTTAGTCAACTTACTTGTTCATTAGTTCTATATTCATCCTACTTTAACTATTACACTAGTCGAATTTAACTATGTAACACTTTGCTAAATAATCAAACTAACTATCGTTTTTATAAAAACAAGTTTTGACCTTTCTTCTAACTAGATGAAAACTCGATTTAAACATTATTTTAGTCAAGTTACTTGTTCATTCGATCTATAATAATCAAACGTTGACTATTATACTAA
>WNNG01000483.1:0-203531 GCA_018208015.1 Medicago ruthenica
AAATTAGAAGAAGACTATCAGTCAACTGCATGCTGAAAGAAGTGAACACTTAGAGCAAATTCTGATCTCAAAGATGAGTAACCCACGGAACTCTCAACTTGAACACTTAAAGAAGCAGGTCAGAATGATGAAAACTTAGTACTGATATACTAGAAGTGATATTGGAGAATCAGACACCATGGGAACCCAACAGGAATAGGATTTGATGATAGGACCTGAACACAAACAGCAAAATCCAGCTAAAAGGTTCATTGCAGCTGTTGGAACATATAATCAACATGATGAGCAAACCCTAACGTTGGAACATCATAACAACACTTCAGGGATCTAAGAGCAGGAGGGCATCTCATCCCTTGCATATGTCATTACTGTGGTAGAAAGGGGCACATAAAGTCATTTTGTTTCAAGTTGTATGGATCCCTAAGCACCTTCAGCAAAGAAAATCTGAACCTTTTGTAATCAATGTCACGAAGGAATGGAGACCTAATAATGTGAAAGTGTTGGCAAGAGGCTGGAGAATAGGAAAGGAAAGGCTATTGCTGCTGTAACACCCTATTTCCCGACGATAATTATTAAATAATAAGAATATATTTAATAAAAAGGATGTTACAAAACTTGACAATATATCACATATAACATAAATACTTTCTTTAAATAATAATTTCAGGAGCAGAAAACATTTCATTGATTGCATTAATATTGATTATCCTTGTTATTCAACATCATAAATAGAAATAACAATAATTCCAAGTTTTCGACTTGAAAACAAATTAATTCTACGTCAACCCCAACCCTAGTGTTACAAGAATCAGAGCTCGTAGCGACTACATGCTTAATCTAATACTAAATAAAATGAAAACTAGATTGAATTCCATCTCCACCTTCTAAGTCGTCCCACAGCTAAACTTCCTCAACCTGAGTGTCTGTACCCGGGAGTACAATCACCACAAAGAAAACAACACAACAACAATAAAGGGGTGAGAAATCCTGCCATAACATAATATTAGGGAAAAGCATGCACAATATTCTAATACTTCAATAACAATATTTCGTTGTCATACGATCATCATCATTTATTATATTCTTCTCAACGAATCATACATACCATCATCTCACTCAAATCACACTTAAAACACCAAAGACAAGTATCATCATTTAAGTGCATATGGACTCACCCTAATACCTATATGAATGTGTTACCACACCTATCGTCGTCATAATTTGCCAGAGATATGTTACTGGACTTTCGTCGTCATTTCATCTTCATAATTCCTAGACACGACTCTATATGCATGCATGGTGACAGACTCATCAAATATTACACATCATCAGGAATTCACAATCATAAATGCAAGACTCTCCCTAATATGTACAACATCAATGCAAAACACATCGTCATCATTGTCATCGTCTTCATAAATAAACATCATTATTGTCATCATCATAATAATATAGACTTCGTCCTTCATCATCACTATAATATAAACATCATCATCCTCATCGTCATTATAATTTAAACATCGTCCTTCTCATCATCATTATAATATAAACATAATCATTTCTCATCTTATTTAATCATATACTTGTATATAATATCAACCGTCATCGCTCTTTGTCACAATCATAGGATTCCTCATCATTACTCTCTATCACCGTCTATGTTACCACATTATCTCCTCGTTAATCAAACCCTGAAGCACGACTCGTTTCAATGTCAACATCCCCCCATTTTATTTTATTATCCATCTACGTCATCATGCGCTATCGTTTCAACGTCATTCTTTGTTTTAAGATGTTTACTTCTCCATTAACATTACATAAACGTCTTATCTCTATACAACTAGGTTTCACCACACCATCGTCAATAACTCTTTCCTACTTGTTCTTCTCATTAAAACGACTTTATATCTTATTACTTCGTTTCACATTAGTCGTCATATATAACCTCGACCATTCCCCTAATCTTAACTTCATTCTAATTTAAAGTTATTGCCTCACCTTATCGTTACTTCCGACGTCAACAACTTTCCTCACTAAAACTTCATTATAATTTAAGATTTTATTCTCTCGATATCGTTCATTGTTATTATCATCAAACATTGTACTATTTCCTCTAATCTTCTTTCCTATTCATCTTGCCCTCTTCTATTTGATTCCCGTCTTATTCACCGCTATCATCATTCCCATTATCTTTCATTACCAATACACAACCCTTTATCTTCCTTTACGTTTCGTCTCTCATCGTCTACAATCACCCAAATTTGACTTCTCTATTCTTTATTCATTTTTACACCTTATACGTTCCTATCTAACATTCATCTTTAGTTCTTTAATTACCTTGATTCTTTTACTCTTCAACCTAACAATATTCCTAAGTTCATTATTGGTATAAGAAGATTATGTTTAACTTCATCAGTAAATTGGGAAGCACCTACTTCACATCCCCTCATATCATCGACTCTTTTCACTCCTTTCTCTCTTTCATATTTTGTACCCTCTTAATCGACTTACCACTTTAGACCTTTAAAATACCCCAAGGGATTATTCTCGTCGTTATTACTTCGCCGCGTACTACTTATCTATATCCCTCATACTTCTCCTTCTACTTCTTAAAATGCTTCACCTTTTTAGGCTCATCTCTAATTCAAGGCACTTATGTTTATCCTAGTCATCTATCTTAAATGACTCGCTTGCCCCTCCTCTTATCATTGTCTTCCATTTCCTATTGTCACGTGATCTTTAACGTTGTTAGGTTCTCACAGGCTATTATCGCCGGTTCCTGTTTAGACTTACGATATCTTGAGGTAACTACTTCTATCTAAACACACTCCCTCACTTAGTTATGTAGTTTAAGGATTCTTACTTTCACTTCACGCATTAAAGGCTTGCTTAAACTAACTATTGCTTTCATAGATGTTTTAGAGTTCACTGAAAAGATTGTGCTGAAATTTCATGATGACTGCAGCATGACCCATGCATGGTGTTTTAGTCATAAATCAAGTTATAGAGATCTAAATGGATTCAAACCAAAGGAAAATGAAAGCTGACATCTATGTCTACAACTTTTATGAAGGGACCTAAATCCAATTCGGGGCAGAGAGACGTGGAAATGTTGATGTTTCCTAAACCTGGGCAGAGTGCACGACCGTGCTGACCCATGTGTAGTAATGTGATCATAAGTGAAGTTGTAGATGTCTACATGAGGTTAGTCTAAAGCCAAGTGAAAGCTAACATCCATATCTACAACTTTAATGAAGACACCTAAGCTCAATTCAGAGTAGAACATGGTCAAAAAGTTGGTTCAATATCGTGTCACGATTCTGCAAGGAGTGGCATGATGGTGACAGCTTGAAAAGGGATTTTTGCCAATGGAATTATCGTGGCACGATGGCCCTCCATCGTGGCACGATGGGACAGTTCCAGAACCTAGAAAAACAGCGTTTTTGCCCTCGAAATTGCTTCTAGTTTGGCTATACATCCCTGTTTCCGACCACTTATGATCATAAATTGTTAGGAAACATTACCTAGGGTTACCCTATCATCCAAACACTAATTTTTCACACCATCCATTAATTGCAACCACCATTCACATGTTAAATTCTCTAATCTAAACCTAGCCATTTGTTTTCACAATTCTAATCTTCCTACATCTTTTAATTCACTCATAATTATTATCTCATAAAAATCTCTCATCACAATCTCACATCATAGCAACAACATCTTCTTAAGAATTAAACACCCCTACATCATATATTAAGATACCCTAAAGTGCAAAGATTCTCCCCCTTATCTCGATTCCTCTGAAATCACCGGTTTGGCTTGACTTCGTAGCTAGGTTTTCCTTTCTCTGACTGCTGCTCTTCTCTTTGTTTCTACGTTCAGCAAAACTGACTTCTAATTTCCAGAACCCTTATTTATATTAGGTCCAGCCACCCTTCATATAACTTTCCTCTTCTATTCACTATTCTTTTGCTTTTCCCTCCCCCACTTATTAAAAACTTATTTTCTACACCTCCTACTCTTTTCTACTTGTTTTTCAATTCTCTTTCTATATTATTTAAATTCTGGTATCATAAATTAATTCACCAATATAATTCAACTCTCTCAACATTTACATCACATTCAAATAAAATAACATTAATAATAATATTCATCACACCACACCCATTAAACTTTATTGAATTACTTAAAATATAAAATTGGGGTGTTACAGCTGCTACCAACAGGCCTACTCCTGTTGCTAAGAAGAGTGCTGTTGTTGGACCATCTAAAGGCTACAGTAAGGTGGTGGTCCCTGTCCCAAAGAAGAAGGCACTAAAGGAAAGGAAGTGGATCCTAGTGAGTCTGAGGATGATGTTGAGCAAGATGTTCAAGACATCATGCCCTATGTTCAGAAGAGGATTGCTGGGAAGAAGATTCATCTGAATGTGCCTGAAGCACCCATTGAGAAAACATCCTTCCATGCTATTGAGAACGTAACCAGGGGGAAGTATGTGCTCCAAAGAAGGCTTGCTGTGGAAAGAGAGTTGGCTAAAGAAGCCTTGCAGTGTGCTGAGGGTGATGAAGATGATACTGATCCTAATGAAGACTAAGCAGCTTCTGATGCTGAGTCTGTAGACTGTCAATTTTTTGGACTATATCCTAGATTTCATTTTGTGCTTCTGGTCTGCATTTTTGTACTATACTCTGCAGTTGTGTTCTCTTGTTTTTTCCTCTGTGAAGATTTTGTGTGTGGTATGACTCTATGGTGCCTTTATGGTTATGGGTTTGTGGATGAAAGCTCTTATGCGTTCTTTTCATCTATGGTGTGAGTTAGAATTGTGTTGCAGATTTCTGGGGGTATTTCATTTGTTTTTTCCTCTGCTTGTGTGCATATGGTTTGTAACCTCTACTGTTGTTCTTGTTCTTTCTACTCCTGGTGAATGCATGGCTGTTTTGTCAAAATTGTTTGGCTAAAAAGGGGGAGGATAATTATAAGTGTTTCAGAAGCACTACTGTTGTTCTAAAGCAATACAGAGAAGCACTAATGTTGTTCTGAAGCTGTTGCTGAATGATATGTTTTCAAAAGCTGCTGCTGAATGATATGTTTCAGGCAGGGTATATGTGTTTCTTGTCAGAAGCTGATGTGTTCAGGGGGAGTATTTGTGTGGAATTGTAGTGTATGTGCCGCTGCCGACTCTGTTTATTTTTGGTTGCTAAGTTTAATTTCTTCATGGTTGCGTACTTTGATGAGTGAAGATCTTGCCTTTGTTCTCAGATTGATTTTAGCCAAAAATTTGCCAAGGGGGGAGATTGTTGGATATTTGGTTGTTGGCTTCATGTTTGCTAAAATCAAATATACAAGCAAGATATGCGTCTTCAGAAGCTAAACGTCTTCAGAAGCAGAACTTCAGAAGCACTGTTCAGAAGCTGAACCTTCATAAACACTGTTCATAAGCTGAACCTTCAGAAGCACTATTCAGAAGCAACCTTCAGACGCTGAATGTTCAGACGCAGAACTTCAGACGCAGACCTTCAGAAGCACTTCTTCAGAAGTACCAACAGAAGATGGTTTACTGTGCTCCTGTTTTTCGTGCCTTGGAGCTATTTATTTTCTCATGTGATCTTTTGAAGATTTGACTGAAGAATTCTCCATGCTGTGTGTGGTTATAGAAGGAAGAATATTTTCGTGAGATATATTTTTGAAGATTGGATACTTTTATTTGTGAATATATTTTCAAAGAGATCTTTGGAAAATATATTTCTGAAGAATATTGTGGAATATATTTCTAAAGATGAATTTTGGAAATATATCTTTGAAGAATATTTGGTTCAAATATTTGTTGCTGCTGAAGGCTATAAATAGAGGGCGCTGCTATTGAAGAAACTCAACTCAACCAAAGTTATCATTGAAAGAGTATACTTAGGTTTTGAGTCTGTTAATTGTGAGCCTTTCTTGTGTCATCTTGATGCAAGCTTAGGACTGTGTAGTTGAGTTGTAATTGTGAATCACTCATAAGCATTTAAGCAATAGTGACGTTTGTGTGTTTTGGAGTGTGTCTCCAACTTTGTTTGTTATATGAGTTTAAGATCACTGGGGCAGTGATTGTTAGAGGGGAAGTGAGATGGGATCTCACGTCTAGGAGTTCCTAGGTTGAAGTCAATACGGGTAGTTGCTAAGTGGTAAGTTGTAAACTAGGAGTTTGCTGAGAACTTAGAACTAGGACTACGCTAGTGGATTTCCTTCCTGGCTTGGTAGCCTCCAGACGTAGGTGTGTTTGTCACCGAACTGGGTTAACAAATATCCTGTGCCTTTTATTTTCTGTCTGTTATTGTTCCTCTGTTTTACACTGTTTTACGTTCAGCATCAGGACTTGCCAGAATTTCACTTTTGATTTAAAAGAAGTTTTAGCAATTTTTCCTTTTTGGAATGCTCCACAAAGAGCATCCGAGTGATAGTCAATGTTTGGTAAGCCTCTGACGAGTTGCTAAGCTTAGAGATTAGTCTCCAGTTAGCATGTCCCAAACTTTTGTGTCATACCCATTTCTCATCACTCACTAACAGAAGACAAACTACCCTCTGATCAACCAGTTCTGAAAAATCAATCTTATAGACATTGTTCTTTCTTTTTCCTTTGAACACAACAGATTTATCTTTGTTGTTGATTACTGTACAGGTGTTCTTATCAAACAAGACATCATAACCACTATCACAGAATTGACTTATGCTAAGTAGGTTATGTCTTAGTTCATCTACCAACCAAACATTATTAATGGAAATGGAAGAATTACCTATCTTACCATTACCAATGATCTTGCCTTTCTGGTTTCCTCTAAATCCCACAGTTCCTCTCTCTTTCATGTTCAGGGTTTGGAACATAGATCTTTCTCCTATCATGTGTTGCGAGCAATCACTGTCCAGGTACCATGATCTTGCCTTTTCTTTTACTCTTAAGCATATCTGCAGGATCAATGATTTCAGACTTAGGTACTCATATATTTATGGGTCCTTTTTTGTTAGTTCTGAAAGGATATGATTTATTTTGCACCTTATGTCTGACATTTTGAGTTATAAAAGGTTTTGTATAGACTGGTTTAGTATCCTTTGAAGGTTTCCTAAACACAACTCTTTGAAAATGTGAGTCTGATCTTTTCAGAATCTGAGGCTTGCTAGTCTTAGGTTCTGATCTTTTCAGAGTCTGAACCTTTTCAGGTTTAGAATCTGCTTTCCTCACAATCTTAGACTTAGAACCTTTTGGATTTGATTTCAGCAAAGTCTTAGATCCTGCTTTTATCAACACCTTTGCTTCAGCAGTCTTGGATTCTGAGTAGTTCAGAACTTCAGACTCATCAATCTTTGATTCTGATGGTTTAAGAATCTCAGCAATGTCTGACTTTGGTACAAAACACACCTTGGTACCTTTCATAATATCTCCAGAACAGGATGGTAGGTTTGTTTCTTTTGAATGATTGAATGGATCATTTGTGAAACCAATACCTTCTCCCCTGTTTCTGTTAATATTGTAAATCATAGATGCAACTTTGCTTCAGTTGATTCCGGTTAGGATGAACTCCTGAAGTGCAATTTCTTACTCACTTGGGACTTCATCAGGTTTCTTATTAGCCATTTCTCTCAAATCTCTTACTTCTTCATCTATCTCATTGATATGATTATGAAGTTGGAGATTTTCATCAGACAGCAAGTTATATTTCTTTTTCAAAGATTATAAGCATCATCATTTGCATCATCACTACTAATATATATACCACCATATTCTTCGTATTTATGTATACAATACCCTACGTCATTATCAACATCATTACCTAAGCGTCTTCATAAACCATTATCTCCTATTCATGTTTCAACTTGATAATATCTTGAGGGAACCACCTCTGTTTTTGCCTAAACGTACCCCTTCTTTCAGGTATGTAGTTTAAGGGTCCTTACTTTCACTTTACACGCTAACGGCTTGTTTAAGCTAACTATTGTTTTCCTGGGACAACTGAATAAAAAAGGGTCTTTGTCACTGGAAATATAGTGGCACGATGGCCCTTCCATTGTGGCACGATGGAGCAATTTAAAAAAATGTTGTTTGCCACTGGAAATATCGTGGCACGATGGCCCACCATCGTGGCACGATAGAACGGTTTCAGAACCTAGAAAGTAACGTTTTTTGCCCTCAAATTTGCTCCTAACTTGGCTAAAAATCCCTATTTTCGACCTCTTATGACCCCAAATTGCTAGGAAACACTACCTAGGGTTACCCTACCATCCAAACACTAATTTTTCACACCATCAATTAATTCCAACAACCCTTCACATGTAAATTCTATACTCAAAACCTAGCCATTTGTTTTCACAATTCTAATTTTCCTACATCATCATCAATTCTTATTACATATGTACTTCATCATTCTTCCATCATTATTACCATCAAAACAACAATTTTAAGATTAGACAACCCTCAACATTATTAAACACACCCTTAAAAGAAAGGATGCTGCCCCTTGCCTCGAATTTTTTGAAATCTCCGGTTTGGCTTGGCTTCGTTGTAGCTAGGTTTTCCTTTCTCTGACTGCTGCTCTTCTCTCTGTTTCTACATTCAGTAAAACTGACTTCTATTTCCCTAAAACCCCCTTTTATACTTGGGCCCGACACCAGTCACAAACTTTCACTCTTCTATTCACTATTCTTTTGCTTTCCCCCTCCCCCACTTATTAAAAACCTATTTTCTACACCTCTTACTCTTTACTACCTGTTTTCAATTCCTTTTCTATTTTATTTAACTTCTCTTATTATAAATTAATTCACCAATATAATCCTACTCTCTCGACATATACATCACATTCAATTAAAAGGCACCAATATTAACATTCACTAAGCTTCACCCGTAAAACTCATCAGAATTAATTAAATATAAAGCAGGGGCGTTACAACTCTCTCTCACTTAACTGAATTTTCGTCCTCGAAAATTATTTGAGGTGAATAACTCCGGATAAGACTCTTTCATCTTGGTCTCTAGCTCCCATGTTATGCTTCCTCCTGCAGGTCCTCCCCATGTCACCTTGACTAGAGTGATCTCCTTGCCCCTCAAATTCTTCACCTCTCGATCTTCCATTCTTAATGGTAGGCTCTCAACAATCAGGTTCACCCTCACTTTCAATTCGTCCATCTAAATCACGTGCGTCTGGTTAGGCATATAATTTCGAAATTGAGACACATGAAACACACTGTGGAGGTTCGAAAGCGACGGTGGTAAGGCAATTTCATAGGCTACTTCTCCAACTCTCTTTGTAATCGGATAAGGACCAATAAATCGAGGTGTAAGCTTCTTAGACTTCCATGCACGGCCTACACCTGTCACCGGTGTGACCTTCAAAAACACACGATCCCCTTCTTGGAACTCCAACGGTTTCCTCCGCTTGTCATGATAGCTCTTATGCCTACTCTGCGATGATTTCATCAATTTAAACATACTCAAATTAATCACTTTAATTAGAGAACAAATTATCACGTAATCATTATCATTTCATGAAATTAAACATAATTAAAAACACCCAATTGCTTATAAACCCTAGATCGTGAAAGTAACATTCCCTTTTACCTTAATTCTTCACAAAATTAACTCTTCTAGGTTGATTCTCCTTTTTCTCTGTTGAGTATTTTGAGGTTGACTGCATGTTTTGGCAAATCCAATGTGTTCATTGAAAGCATCTCCATGATTAAAAGAAGTCTTCAGTTGCAAGAATTGGCATTTGAAGAAGTTCAGAAGCTGTTTGGACCTTCAGAAGCTGAAATGTTCCTTCAGACGCAGGAACAGTGCTTCTGAACCTTCAGACGCAGGTTATGCTTCAGACGCACTATTCCTAGCGTTGACCCGTGTTGACTTCTTCAGAAGCTGAGTTTTTTCTAAGTTATTTTGCGCGAATCTTTGCGAGATTTAACAAGGATTTAGTCAAGGATTAGAGTTCAAGAATGCAGATTAAATTGGTGAAGATCTTTGAAAGATTTGGCTCGTGTTTTATGAAGTTCTTATTGAAATTCTGGCAGTTAACTGGTTCTGAACTAAAAACAGAGTATGAAAAATAAAGTTCAGAAGCAGAAAAATAAAGTGCAGAAAGTAAAGGAACACAAAGAATTTGTTAACCCAGTTCGGTGCAAACTTCACCTACTCTGGGGGATACCAATCCAGGAAGGAAATCTACTAAGTAGAATTAATTCTAAGACTCAACAGCCCCCGTTCTTCGTCTTATCACTTAATCTCTACCCTTCTAGACTTCTACCCAGGAGACCACCTAGTTATAAGAAACCACTTACTTCCTAACCAAGCAATCACAGCCCAGTGATTGTAAACTTAACAAAAACAAACAAATTGAAGACACTCTTCAAAAACAGAAAAACATTCACTTGTGCTTAAAAGCTTTAAGTGATTAACAACTCAATGAAAACAAACAACCAACTCTTACAATGAGTAGTACACAAATAACAAAGCACTAAGCTTAACAGACACAAAAACTCTAGAACTAATTTCTGGTTTTTGACACATGAAATCTCCAATAGCAATGCCCTCTTTAAATAGTCTTCAGCAACAACATAATTCTGAACACAATCTTCAAAGATATACTCCCAGAATTATTTTAGAAGCAAATAGAAGCTCACATAAAATTCACAAATATATTTTCCAAAGATTTCCTTGAAAATATATTCACAAATAATTGAATCAATCTTCAGAACATATCTTGCGCGAAAATAATTCCTTCTAGAAATGAAGCTTGGATAAATCTTCAATTAAATCTTCAAAAGATACTGTTCTGAAATACTTTGAAGCTCAAAAAGGAAACAAATAATTCTGAATCAAATCAAGCAATGATCCCTTTGCAATATATTCATTCATAAAACACGAAGCCAATCTTCATAAGATCTTCACCAAAAATTATTCAGCCTTCTGGAAACTTTAGCATGAATAAAACTTCAGAAAATCTCCAAGAGATACGCACAGAATTAATCCAAAAGAATGCAGAAAAACCAGCTTCTGAAATCAGCTTCTGAAGACTTCTTTAACACATAGAGACGCAACGCTTGAGCACTTTGATTTTACCAAACAATGTAGCCAACACAAAATAACCAACACTTATTTTTCTGAAGCAATCTTTTCCAGATACATTGCTGGTTTATTTGTTTCCTTTTACATTCATTCATAATTCAGAATTAAATCAATTAACAGAAGATTGGAATAATTTTTATCTTGCTTGCTGAAGCTTATAAAAAGGAAAGGTGCTGCTATGTTGAAGAGTAACGAAGAGAATAGAAAAATTCAGAGAATTTGAGTCTTAGAGTTTTTAAGCTTTTAGCTTTATTTGTGCACCACTCAACTGAGATGGTTTAGGTGTTAATTGAGTTGTAATCACTCTAAGCCTGTAGGTACGAGTGCAGTCTTTATGTATTGAAGTGTTTCTTCAAAAACAGGGTAGTTTGTTTAAGTTGCTGTGTAATTGGGTTTAGTTACTTGGATAGGAAGTTAGTGGTTTCTAATACTCAAGGAGTTGGGTAGAAGTCTGACTAGGAGGAGTTTAATTGCTTAGGCTGGGAACTGGGAGTCAGTGTCTTGAGTCTTAAGGATTAAATCCTATAATGGATTTCCTTCCTGGATTGGTATCCCCCAGAGTAGGAGGTGTTTACTCCGAACTGGGTTAACAAACCTTTGTGCCTTTTTATCTTTCTTGCATTATATTTTGCTGCTTGTGCTTTGTTTTGATTGTGCTTTGGTTTTGCAATCAATTGAATCCTGCATATTGTTTTAATATTGTCCAGCCAGAATTTCATTCTCCCTTTGTTCTTGAGTTCCTCTTTACCTAATTTCACAAACACACACACTTCTCTTTTTATATAATGGGTTAGGGTCACTCACACCAATGGGCTTAGTCACTTCTCATACTCATAATTAAAACACTACACTTTTACTTCATTTAAACCACCCTTAACCGTAAATGACCAAAATACCCTCAAACACTAAAAATCCACTAATTCACAAATTCCAAACAAAATAAACAATTAACAAATATAATAATAAATAAATCTTAATACTAAAAATCGGGATGTTACAGCAGACTATGAGCTTCAAGGAAGGAGTCACTCTCCTCATTCTTTTGGAATTTGTATTTAATTACCATTATTAACTAAACCATATTGGGTAGGGTTCTAAAGTTGAATGTAATTTGATGAGTGTAATCCAACAGTTGGGGGCACCCTCGAAAATTGAAAAACACTTAAGTATTGGGGGCGCATGACCGTCAATATCAAGACGCATGCAATACCACATGTGACAATTGGGGAGGAAGAAACTAGATGGACATCTAGTCAGATCCTTTCAAGTCACATCATCATAAGTGCCAACTACCCCCCACTCACAATAGAAATGTTTTCCAAAAACATTGCGTGACCCAGCATGCACTACACCAAATGGAAGAAAATCACAAAGGTGTGGATAAGTTGTGCACGACACTGATCTGAAATGTGTTCAACGTCGCCAACTTAAAATGTGAAAGGCGCCGTCATTGAGAACGACCCTGACACAAGTTCATTACCTCTTAAAGACAGTAATGACTTGGGGTGCAACTGTTCCAAACCGGCATAACGCCTAATGCGAGGAGCCAACAAAATTGGCCCAACAAACTTAATGGTCATATTGTTCACAAAGAAGGACTGTCAAAGAGCACATAAAAGACATGTGTCCATCAAATCATCTCTAACGGCCTTTAGGATTCACACCGCAAAATCGGTAGCCAGTTAAGTCTCTCCTTGGCTATATAAGTATGACTATGTGTTACGCTCCAGGTACACTTTGATTCACCCAATTTTTGCACACAAGTCACCTCCTTCACTTACTAACTTGGACGTTGGAGTGCAAACGTGCTTGCAGGCACCATTCTCCTTAGGCAATAAAGCTTGCTCTCCTCCACATGGGAGCACCGTGAACCACCACGACAACAATCACAGTTCCGGGAGATTCACCACCACATTTCTTTGATTCTCAGTGGAAAAATCAATAAGAAATGACAAAAAAAAAAGTAGTGTTCATGATGAACGAAAGTGGGAAGTGCACCAAATCGTAACAAGTAATAAAGTAGTACGTTTATCGTTCTCCACAGGGATTGTCGTTCAAATTAGTAATTAACAAAACTTATTTTTATAGGGTGAAAGTTGATTAAAATTGAATAAGGTTGCAGGGTTGAACTACCCTGCAAAGTGCAGAATCAAGGTTTGTGGTTCAGATGATTAACGATGATTAGGGAATCCTTTGAATTCCCCCTTCGTCTTTGTTGGAAAATAAACAATTATGTGTGGTACTTATGATTTAATTAAACAAGAGGCTTAATATTACACGAAGATTCTCACAACAACTATGTGTCACACCAACTAGGTTGTGTACGACAATTGTCCAAAGAACGGAGTAATAAAACGGCCGGAATTCAAACCTTAAACTTCCTAACCTCTATAAGAAGTGGTAATTAGAAAAGCCAATGGAACTGAATAATTTCGGGTTGTCAATGTCTACTTTAATCCTACGGATCATTCTTTAAGATTACTCACGTAGTTAACCAATTAAAAAAACATTAAAAACGACCATAATCTAATTTAAATCGGAACACTACAAGACATAAACTGAATAAAAAAACTTTATTAATAATATCCAACAAATAAGAAGAGTTTCATCATGGAACCCTAATCAAGAGGTTTAGTTTCTCATGGCAGACATTAAACAAAATAATAGAAAAACATACCCTAGAGAAAACACGAGAAGGAAGAATCCTGCCTTGAAGCTCTGATGCTTGACCCTTGCTCTGAACCGTCAATTTTTCTAAATGAAAAATAATGAGATCTAGGGTCTCTATTTATAGAAAATGATTGGTTAGGGTTTACGAGAAGAAAACTGGGCTTTTTGCACCGATTCGGCTTAGAAAACAAGCTGCACGCAAAATTTGCCCGTAGCCAGGCGCTAGCCACACCTACAGGGGTGCTAGCGACAAGGAAATTAGCTACACTGCTTCAGGCGCTAGTGGTGCCCAGGGCATCCCCTAGTGTGCGAATTTTCGTTTTTTTCTTCCGTTTTGATTGTTCTTCCGTCTGGAAACTCCTAGGAACTTGAAATGAATTTTCTTCACTTTGTATTGTCTTCAAGAACCTTCTAAGAACCACTGACTTCAATCTTCATATCCTAGATCCATCACATGATGTCTTGATTTGTCGATTTACATGATTCCTCACTACAAAACACTCAAAACACCTATGGAGTTGCATGATCTACGATAAAACTGAATTACAATGACTCGAGTGAAAACAATACAATATGTTCCTCAAACCATTGACAACTCCTCTATCTCTCATCTTATTTCTCTTCAAATGCTAAGAAAAGTACTAACAACATAGCGAAAAATGTCATATGATGCTCTGTCATCAATTCACCGTATAAAATGTAGAAGTCTCGTATTATATTATTATCAGAATGGTGTGTTCTAATAGCATTGCTAATATTTTATATAACCATGCTTTTGAAGGTAAGAAAAACACACAAGAAGGGGGGGGGGTGAATTGTGTGGGCTGTTTTAAATTCTTTTTCTTTCTCAAAAAAACTTTGGTTAAGTTCAGAATTGGTTTCTGAAACTATTTCAGAGGTTTATGCAGCGGATTAAATAGAGAAGAGAAAGGGAAAGAGAGACACACAATATTCTTATACTAGTTCCTTATACAAGTTGGAAGTAGTCTAGTCCCCCTGTCACTTACAGGAGATTTAACTATAATCAAACTGATTACAATTGATCAAAACACAAAGTTAAGAGACTTTAATGCTCAAACACCTAGTAAGAGACTTCTACTGCTCAAGACACTAAGTCAAGAGACTTCCAATGCTCAAGACACAAAGTCAAGAGACTTCTCTGCTCAAAGGACAAAGCTAAGAGACTTCTAATTTCTCAGAACACAAAGTAATGAGACTTCAGGATGCTCAGCACGCAGACTGATACTTGGTTTCAAACTGGTTTACAAAGAAAGAAGTTTGAGTTGAACACTTGATCAAATATCAGAGGTGTTCACTTAATACAACACATGTATAAGACTCTAACCTTAAGAAATTCTAAGATGTAAACTTTGTAAGAATTTCTAAGAGTTTTGAACAGACACGTATTTTTTACAGCAAAACAGAGCACAGTTCAGTTCTTTTTGTTTCAAGAGTCTTAGCGATTTTCTTCTTCAAATCTCCACCCTTTTATAGAGCAAAAGATAGCTGTTGAGAATTGCCAGAAATCCAGCAAAGAGCCGTTGCAAATTGGAAGCTAGGATAGCTGAAAATGTGTGCTGAACTGAGCAGAAACAGAGCACGCATTTTTGAAATCTTTCCTTAAAAGCTGGGGAATGTTTTGGCCAAGGAGACAACTGTTCCATTGGAGTTGTTCTGACAGTGCAGGCATTAAATGCAGACAATGACAGTTGCTTTTTCTTCCACGTCAGACTTCAGAAGCTTCTTTAGGAACACAGTACTTCAGAAGCTCTCCTCAGAAGCAGGACTTCAGACGCACACTTTAGAAGCACTGTTCATCAGACGCTTCCTTCAGACGTTGACTTTTGTTGACCTTCAGACTCAGCCTTCATACGTTGACTTCTGTTGACCTTTAGACTCAGCCTTCAGAAGCACCCTTCAGACGCAGTCTTCAGACTCTGCCTTCAGAAGCACCCTTCAGATGCAGTCTTCATACTCTGCCTTCAGAAGCTACTTCAGACCCAGTTTTGCTTCAGACTTGCAACAATGGCTTCAATGCTTTCTTTCTTGCTCTTAGCTTGTTCTTCCGAAACCAATATTGATTACCAACATTAAGGACATGGTTCTGCACACTTAGAACAAAGCATTAGCAATACCAATTTTCTTTTTAACACTTTGTTATCATCAAAACCCAAAAGAGAGTTGTTCATACACATTTTGTTCCAACAATCTCCCCCTTTTTGATGATGACAAACATAAGTATTAATAGAAAATTGTTGTTAATTTAATTAACGAGTTAACTACAGGGTGTGAGGTTTGCAAGCTCCCCCTGAGTCTGATCCAGGTTAATCAAATTCAGTTTAGATCAAAACAGGTGATAATTTCAGAATTGTTGTTAAGTTTAATTAACAAGCTGACTTCAGGAAAAGGTTTGCAAGCTCCCCCTTAGTCTGATAATCCTCAAGGTGAGGTTTGCAAGCACCCCTTTATTCTTATCCATGTTAATTAAATTTAACTTAAAACAATAAAGTGAAATTACCACTCAGAATTATAAATAACAAGCTGACTTCAGGTTATGAGGTTTGTAAGCTCTCCCCCTAAGTCTGATAATCCACAGGATGAGTTTTGTAAGCTCCCTGAGTCTTATCCATGTTATTTAAATTCATTTCAACCCACTAAGAGTAATTTATTTCACAGAAAATTAATTCAGAGGCAAACAGATATTAGAGTGTTCTCATAAGTTAATTTTAGTCAATTTAACTTATGTTCTGGGCTCAGGAGATAATACCTTTTACTCCCTCTCATAAGTTAATTAACTGACAGAATTAAACTTATATTCTGAGCTCAGGAGCCTTAATACTTGTTTACTTTTACTCCCCCTTTTGTTTGTTGGAACAAAATGTGTATGAACAACTCTCTTTTGGGTTTTGATGATAACAAAGTGTTAAAAAGAAAATTGGAATTGCTAATGCTATGTTCTAAGTGTGCAGAACCATGTTCTTAATTTTGGTAATTAATATTAGTTTTGGAAGAATAAGCTAAGAGCAAGAAGGAAAGCATTGAAGCCTTTGTTGCAAGTCTGAAGCAAAACTGGGTCTGAAGCAGCTTTTGAAGGCAGAGTGTGAAGACTGCGTCAGAAGGGTGCTTCTGAAGGCAGAGTCTGAAGACTGCGTCTGAAGGGTGCTTCTGAAGGCAGAGTCTAAAGACTGCGTCTGAAGGGTGCTTCTGAAGGTTGAGTTTGAAGGTCAACAGAAGTCAACGTCTGAAGGTTGAGTCTGAAGGTCAACAGAAGTCAACGTCTGAAGGCTGAGTCTGAAGGTCAACAAAAGTCAACATCTGAAGAAGTGCGTCTGATGAACAGTGCTCCTGAAGAGTGCGTCTGAAGACTTGCTTTTGAAGTGAGCTTCTGATGAACAGTGCTCCTGAAGTGTGCATCTGAAGAGAGCTCCCGAAGTACTGTTCCTGAAGAAGCTTCTGAAGTCTAAGTTCTTTAAGGAAAAGCAGCTGTCTCTGTCAACAGTAAAGCCTGCAATGTCAGAACAGCTAAATGGAATTGTTGTCTCCTTCTCATAAACATTCCCTAGGTTTTAAGGAATGTATTCAAACTTTGTGTGCTCTGTTCTTAAGCACACAAACTCAGCTGACCTAGCCTCTCTTTGCAACGGCTCTTTGCTGGTTTTATGGGCAATCTCAACAGATCTTTTATTATCTATAAAAGGGTGAAGCTTTGAAGAAGATTTGCCAAGACTCTGTATAGAAATACTCAACTGCAAAAACCAGAACTGCTTACTCTGTTTTTCGTATCTGTCACAAAACAACTTAGGAATTCTTACAATTTATTTATCTTATAATTCCCTAAGTGTTAGAGTCTCTACTGAGTTGTATGAAGTGAACACCTCTGATATTTGATCAAGTGTTCAACTCAAACTTCTTTCTTTGTAAATCAGTTTGAACCAAAGTCTTAGCATGCGTGCTAAGCAACCAGAAGTCTCATTACTTTGTGTTCTGAGCAATTAGAAGTCTCTTAGCTTTGTGCTTTGAGCAGGGAAGTCTCATTACTTTGTGTTCTGAGCATTGGAAGTCTCTTGACCATGTGTCTTGAGCAAGGAAGTCTCATTACTTTATGTTCTGAGTGTAACGACCCTATTTTCATATGTTATATTTTTATATATTTTATTTTATGGATTTGCATTTAAAAATATTCTCTCGTAATCGAGAAATAATTATTTGGCGCGAGGATAAGTTCGTAATCGAGTTTTTAGAGTTTTGGGCGAAATTGGGCCTAAGGCGTGAATAGTATTGGGCTTTTGAGTTTATGAGTAGTAATGATCCTATGTATATGATAGTAGTAAGCTTAGATGAAATAGAAGGCTAGGATTGGTCCTTGAGAGTTAGTAAGGAATGGATGGCCAAGATTGATTTGAGTGGGTTATAAGATTATCACAAAGACTTTCCACAATCACTATTCATTGTCTTTTGGAGAAGCTAGTAACGTGAAAGAGAAGGAGGAAAGCAAGAGGAACTAGGGCAAGTGGAGAAGCTGAGTTTGCTAGGTAAGAGAGTTAGTATTGCTTACTCATAAGTGATTTTGAGAAGGGGAGAATGTCTATTTCTCCATCCCAAACTTCTCCTTTCACTTTGTCTAGGTTTTGATAGAAAGTTGTTAATGATTATGTTATGTTCATTTGATACTAAGTGATGTTGATAGTATGTTTAATTGAAGTTATATGATGTTTATTTATGTTGGGTATTCGAAAATGTTGTTGTTGTTCAAGAAAAGCTTGCGTGAAACCCTAACAATGGTGGTTTTTGTTAAGGTCATCTTGTTGTGTGAGTATGTGTTATATAATGCTTGGAATGGCTATTAGGAACTAATAGAGTGTGTCTAAGGTTTTGAAAGTGGAGTTGGACTTAATAATATTAAAGACTAAGGTGTGGAAAGTGATGAATATGTTTGAAATGGATAAGTTATCAAAGTGTGTGGGTTTTCCTTTGAAACCCTTATGTGTTTGAGATTTTGGTATGATTGCTTGGTTTATTTGAGATTGTTGAACATGGTTGAGTATATACATGTTGTGTCTTATGATCTGGCCATGAGTGCCTACTTGTTGAAGTTAGCATGAGTATTGGTAGTGTACACACATATTTGAGCATATGTAGGTGTAAATATCAATAATTGCTAAGTGAACATACATGCATTTCATGATGGTATGTATGCTCTTTATGGGTAAGAATGAAATCCAATTATTATTGGTCATATGCACGACTGTCTTTATGGCGAATGAGAGGTGCAGAAGTAATCCAGCTTCGGTTGGTCAAGTGTACGACTGTCTTTATGGCGAATGAGAGGTACATAAGGGATATAAGTTTATCCAACAGTCTGCCATGACTCAAATCTGAGCAAGGATTGGTACCACATGCATTAGAGTGCATTTTAGGAACATGCATTCTACTTGACATTAGTGTGCATTTTAGGAATTATGTGTGCATAATGGTTGTTAAGTGATAATTGTCATTGATGAGTTTTGTGCCTTGTCAATTACGTGTTGTGTTTTGGTTATGTATAATAATGTGTTATTTATACATGTTTATTGGTTGTGATACTAACACTCTCTGTTATGTGTTATTTGCTGGATCTTTGGGGATCCAGAATATCAGGGTGACGAGACCATCGTCGAGGAGTAGCATTTTGCTGTTTAGGAGCCTGCGTAGTGGTGAGGGCATAGCTTAGCTATCCTTACCTTTTTGTATTAGGTGTTGTATCCTAGTTAGAGTTTAGGGCTCTGATAGTTGTAACACCATTTTGGGTATCTGAACGTGTATGTATAAATTTGGCAATGGTCTCTGTTGTAGATTTGGATGTTAGTTTTCTAATGCCGTTGGTTTGACGTCAAAACGTTTTATAGAACTTGAGTTATGGTCAACTTTCTGCATAACTTTCTGCATAATTTTCTGCACAACTTTTCCGAATTTGAAACGAAAACTGGTATTGATCGGTACAGAATTGGCCTTGGGTGTAAACATGAAAGTTTTAGATAATTTTGTTAGCTTTCCAGTGGCTTTGGTTTGACGTGAAAATGACTTTTAGTTTTTGAGTTATGATGAAAATACTCCAAGGAGGTCTCAGTGAAATTGTGCTGTGACAGCATATTCTGTTTCATGTTTTTGTGTCTTTTTCACACGTCTCTGTTTTAATTTGGTCTTTGGTATAAACATGTGAAATGTTGTAATGTGTTTTGAAAACGAAAAGAAAATGACGCAATCAATTTCGTGAACTTTGATATAGAAGGGGTATGACCTAGAAGGGGTATGACCTAGAAGGGGTATGAGCTAGAAGGGGTATCCAGTTAGAAGGGGTATCGTCTGCTGTTTATTTTTTTTTTCCGCTGCTGTATGTGAATCAAATATATTTTGATCTGTTGATGTTTATGAAAATGCGTTTTCATTATGTTGTAACTTCCTATGTCCTTAACGTTTTTTTTATTAAAGTTAATAATCGGCGGTTAAGGGTTAGGGTGTTACACTGAGCATTAGAAGTCTCTTGACTTAGTGTCTTGAGCATTAGAAGTCTCTTACTAGGTGTTTGAGCATTGAAGTCTCATTACTTTGTGTTCTGAGCAATTGTAATCAGTTTGATTAAAGTTAAATCTCCTGTTAGTAACAGGGGAACTAGACTACTTCCGGTTTGTGGAAGGAACTAGTATAAAAACATTGTGTGTCTCTCTTTCCTTCTCTCTTTACTTATTAATCCGCTGCATAACAAACTCTGAAAAAGGTTTAGAACTGATCTACATCAGATTCTGAACTTAACATAAGTTTTAAGAAAGGAAAAGATTTCATCCACACAATTCAACCCCCCCTTCTTGTGTGTTTTTCTCACATTCAGTTGGTATCAGAGCCCCTGGTTCTGATATTCAATCACTTAACAGTGAGTCAGTATTGATCCTGAGAAAAACATGGCTTCTGGTAATTATGGTGAATCTACATCCAGAAGTGGTGGTGGTGGTGGTTATGGTACATAAAACAAGAAATCTCACTCACACAATAAACCCCCTATGTTTAGTGGTGATGCTGAGAAATTCTCATGGTAGAAAAGCAAGATGTACAGCCACATTATTGGAATTGATGATTCATTATGGGATATAATAGAAGATGGAATCACTATCCCATTTGATGAAGAAGGAGTGGCTATCAACAGAAGAGGTCTGACTGATGCTGAGAGGAAAATTTACAGGAAGCATCACAATGTTAGAGGAATCATTGTGGATTCTTTACGCCACAATGAGTATCTCAAACTGAGTAACAAATCAACAGCAAAGGCTATCTTCACTTCTCTATGCTCCAACTATGAAGGAAATCAAAAGGTCCGAGAAGCAAAGGCAAACCTTCTGGTTCAGCAGTATGAGCTGTTCAGAATGTAGGAGAATGAAAATGTTGAGGCTATGTTCTCAAGATTTCAGACTCTAGTTTCTGGACTTCAGATTCTGAAGAAAAGCTACACTACTGCTGATCATGTGAACAAGATCCTCAGAAGCCTGCCATCTCAATGGAGACCTAAGGTGACTGCTATTGAGGAAGCTAAAGATTTAATTACTCTAAGTATTGAAGATCTTATAAGCTCTCTCAAGGTGCATGAACTGGGACTCATTGAAGATAAATATGTTAGAGAGTCTGAGTCTGTAGCACTTAAATCCAAAGGGAAGCTTTCAAAAGCTATAAAAGCTTCAGAATCTGATGAAGAATTTTCTGAGGAAAGTTCTGAAGAGGATTCAGAAGCTGAGGAGCTAGAAATGCTTTCCAAAAGAGTTAAGTTCTTGCTGCAAAGACAAAAGAAATCTTCTAACAAGAGCAGCAACTTCAAAGGATCTAGTTCCAAGAAGGATGAACAAAAGGGATGCTTAAACTGCAAGAAAACTGGTCATCACAAATCTGAATGTCCTGAGTTTCAGAAGTACAAATCCAGAAAGATCAGTTCAAAGTCTGGCAACCTCAAAGACAGATTCAGGAAGAATCTTATGACTACTTAGATTAATCTTGACCAAGAAACAGATTCTGAATATGAAGATGAAGATGAAGAAGCTAATCTGGGTTTGATAGCTATAATACCATCTCATGAGGAATCTGGATCAGAATCTGACAAGGAAAATGAAGCAGAATCCAATTTGAATTTGGTTGCAAATGTATCTTCTGATACAGAAACAGATTCAGACTCATATGATGAAAATGAGGTATTTTCTGAACTTACTAGATCTGATCTTATTGATACAGTTAAGGAACTTATGAACAACCTCAGAAGCAATTTAATCAGTTTAAAACTTTGAAAAAGAAAAATAACTTGCTGGCTGATGAGAACCTTAAACTTCAGAATCATATCAATGATATAGATGAAGAAGTTGAAGAGCTCAAGGAAATGGTTCATAAGAAACCTGATATAGTTCCTAGTGAACATGAAACTGCTCTTCAAAATTTTATTTTTGCTGGAATCAACAGAAGCAAAGTTTATTCTATGATTTATAATATCAACAGAAACAAAGGGGAAGGAATTGGTTTCAAAAATGATTCATTTAATAATCAAAATGAAACAAACCTTCCATCCTGTTCTGAAGATAGTATAAAAGGCTCTAAAGTATGCTTTGTGCCTGCTTCTGACAGTTCTGAGATAAAGAAGTTAACAGAAACTGAGACTGTTAAGTCTGAGGTTCTGAACTACTCAGAGTCTGAAGCTTCTAAACCTAAGGGAAATATGAGAGCAGAAGTTAAAACTTTGCCAAAGTCTAAAACAAAAGGTCCTAAGTCTAAGACTATGTGAAAATCAGACTCTAAACCTGAAAATGTTCAGAGTCTGAAGAGTCCAGAACCTAAAACAATCAAGTCTCAGAATCTAATAAATTCAAACTCCAATTTTAAAAAAACTGTGATTATGAAACCTTCAAGGAATAATAAACCAGCTTATTCAAAACCTTATAAATCTCAGAATGTCAGGCAAAGCAAACAAAAGAAAGCCAATCTGTCATCTGTTTCTGTTTGCATCAAGAAAGGTCAAACTGAAGTTTGCCTTGTGTCAGGAGCTGACAAAACTGGAGTTCTTAACAAATCAGAACCAAAGTATTCAATGGTTCAGACTCTAAAGAAATCAGAACCAAAGACCTTCAAGTCTCAGGTTTTAAAGAAATCTGGGTCAAGACCTTTGAGAACTCAGGTTCTGAAGAACTCAGTGTCTGATACTAAGACTTATTCAAAATTAAAGGATTCACATCCAAGGTTTCTAAACAAGTCTGAGTATTATAACTCCAGACATAAGGTGCAAAAGGCTAAACCTTTCAGGACTAACCCAAGAGGACCCATAAAGATATGGGTACCTAGGTCTGAGATTGTTTCAGTTGCAGATATGCTGAACAGCCAAAGAAAAGGAGAAATTCTGGTACCTGAGCAATGGCTGCTAGCAATGCATGACAGAAAACAAGTCTATGTTACAAACCATGATCATGAAAGAGGGAGTAACTGTGGAATCTGGAGGAAATCACAAAGACTTGATCACTGGTACTGAGATTCAGCTCTCAGAGGACACTTCAGAACCTGAACCAGAACATGTGTCTGAAGAATGTCCAAAGCTGAAAAGCCTCTCAGAATCTGACATGTCTCCTAAAGCCTATCAAGAACATTGCTAGAACAAAAATGGGTGTTCAGCAACAAACTTAATGAACAAGGAGAAGTAGATCAGAAGCTCTACTGAGGTATGTTTTGTTCTCAGTTATTCTTAATAGATTCTACATGAGTTGGGAAACTATCAGATTCATGAAAACAGCATAACCTTCTTTGTGATAACATTGCTATAATCTGTATGTCTAAAATTCCGATTCTACATTCAAGAGCCAAGCATTTTTTAACTTAAACATCATTTTATTAAGAGAATTTGTTCAGAAGCTAGATTTTAACTTTATTAAAAAGAATCTGAACATGCATTTCATCTCTTGAAAATATGCTTGAATCTAAATAGAAACTGAAATTCTGAGTTCATCAGAAGCTAAGACTTATCAGACACTCATTTTTGAGAGTTTGAAGAAAGTTAAGCTCTGAAAAACTTCAGAGTCTGAAGTTTCAGAATCTCGATTTCTGACTCTGAATCTGATAAGTTATCTAACTTTTGGTCAGAATCTGATAAGTAATAACAAATGGGCAATGATGAATTAAGCTTTGAAAGTTACACTTTGTCCCTCCCAAAGTTATCAATATGAAAATGTGTTTTTCTGTTCTGAAATGTTTTAACACAGACATATTTTCTTTATCAAAATTGCTCAAATTGATATCAGACATGTTCAACTTTACAAACCTTTTGGTATCAGTCCCACTTTGATATCAATCTCACCTTGGTATCAGACATGTTCAGCTTTTCAAACATATTTAAAAACTCTGAACAGTTATGTCTGAAAAGAGTTCAGATGCACTAAGCTTAAATGCAATATTTTTCAGTTTTCTGAAAAGAGTTCAGTTGTGCTAAAACCTTCAGTTGGTATATGATCTGAATAATATTGTCTAAAATAATTCAGTGATACTGAACAGAATGTACTAAAGAAAATGCTCTGAACAAAATGATTTGTTTTCAGTTTTCTAAAACCAGTCAAGTGGTACTGAACAATTCTGAACAGATTGTGTCTGATCAGAATGCTCTGAACAATCTTTTTTGTTCTGAACATTATTCTCTGATTTTCAAATGCAATGTTATATACTACATGTATAATCAAGCTTGCTCTGATGCTTATCTTTGCTTCTTGATTACCTATATGATTGCATTTATATCTCACATGTTTTCAAACTCTCTTAAAATTCTGAAAATTTTCTTTTTGTTGATGACAAAAGGGGGAGAAAAAGGAAACAAGTATTAAGACTCCTGAGCTCAAAATATAAGTTAAATTCTGTTAGTTAATGAACTTGTGAGAGGGAGTAAAAGGTATTAAGGCCTGAGCTCAGAACATAAATTAAGTTCTGATTGAAATTAACTTATGAGAACTGTTTTAGTCTCTTAGCCTTTGATTTAATTTTTGTGAGATAAATTACTCTTAGTGAGTTAAAATGAATTTAAATAACTTGGATAAGACTCAGGGAGCTTACAAAACTCATCCTATGGATTATCAGACTTAGGGGGAGAGCTTACAAACCTCATAACCTAAAGTCAGCTTGTTATTTACAATTCTGAGTGATAATTTCAGTTTATTGTTTTAAACTGAATTTGATTAACATGGATCAGACTCAGGGGGAGCTTGCAAACCTCACACCCTGCAGTCAACTTGTTAATTAAATTAACAACAATTTTCTATTAATACTTATGTTTGTCATCATCAAAAAGGGGGAGATTGTTGGAACAAAATGTGTATGAAAGGGTGAAGCTTTGAAGAAGATTTGCCAAGACTCTGTACAGAAATACTCAACTGCAAAAACCAGAACTGCTTACTCTATTTTTCGTATCTGTCACAAAACAACTTAGGAATTCTTACAATTTGTTTATCTTATAACTCCCTAAGTGTTAGAGTCTCTACTGAGTTGTATTAAGTGAACACTGTTGTACCCTAATTTTGTCCCAAGCCTTTTCAAAAAAAAAAAAGAGAAAAGAAAGTCAAAGTCAACAAAAAGTCAACAAAAAAAAGGTCAACAAAAAAGAGGGATTTCCCAAAGCGATACTGTGATCGCTCTGCGAACTTTGCGATGAATTTCGCAGAGCCAAGTCCAGATCGCTCTGCGAAATCTGCGAATTTTGCAGATTTTGATTTTCTGATTTCCTTTTCTTTTATTATTATTCCTGTCATCATCTATTATTATTATCATCTATTATTATCATGGTTATTGCTGGATCCGGCAAAGAGAGAGGAGAAAACATGTGACAATTGAAAAGCAAGAAAGAAAGGAAGAGGAAGCAAAATCAATCAAGTAACTCAGCTACTTGCTGACCTTGGGCAGCCTTTTTCCCCTACCATTGTGCCTGCAACTGACCCTGTTATCTTCCAGCAACCACCTTGCCATAGGCTTTATCAAAACCATTCAAAGGTTGAGGCAAAACTGCTGCCCTATTTTGCAAACAGCTTTGTTTCCATGATTTCCAGCCATTTTCTGTCAAAATTCAGCTGCTTTGGGTTCTGAAATTGGCCAAAGTCTTGACCATTGCAGCAAGGCAAAGTCACCTCTTCCCTTTAGCATTAAATGCAAAGCAAATTGTTCATGATCATAGCACAAAAACAGCCCTGCTGTAAGATTTTTCATCTTGACATTGTGATCTCATTTTGCCTATAAAAGCCATGCAATGCTGCAGGATTATAGAGAGTTCAAGACAGATCTTTTAACACAGCACAAGAGAGAGATTTTAGAGCAAAAACCAGTTCTTAGAGAGTGAAAATTAGAGTGAATTTCAGCAAGCATTTCTGCACAAAAACAGAGTTGGTTTTGTGTAAGTTTAGAAAAAATTTCCATCCCTTTCCTGCACAAATCGTCCCAAACCAGTACCAAATAACCAAGCCACCAAAACAGCACTAAATCTCATACAAAGAGGTAGGAACAAAAGCACCATATCATTGTTTTTGATTGTGTTCATCAATACTTCCAACTTTTGCAAAACCATAAACATCCAAAGCCTCTTCAATTTCCTTGCAACAAAAGCTTTGGGCTAGGAGTTGGTAAGTCATTCTAACCTGTTTGCATTTGCTTTTGATTCCAACTTGATTCAATCTCAGTTTTGCGTCCTTATTAGTTTTTGCTCATTTTTGATTTAAAACATCTTTTGAACTTCAAAGAAATCCCAAGGTTTGCAAAACATTTAAACTAAAGTGTTGCACTCATTTTCTTGCTAATTTCAAAAGCTTTTCACTCCTCTTAAGGTTCTGAAGTTCATTCAGAAGCAGCTTCTGAGTTAAAATTTTTGCAGAGTTCGTAGATCCAAGCTCTGGTCGCTCTGCGACCATGACAGAACTCAGGGTTCGCAGAGCCAGACTCAGGTCGCTCTGCGACCATGATAGAACTCAGTTTCTAAGTTCAGGCTTCTTAAAATAAATTTTTGAGATTCTAACTTAAAAATTCAGAACCTAAGAGGATAAAAACTAATTTTGGTTCAAAACATAATGAAATTCTAGCCAGGCAATAATAAGAGATTACCAGGTTCTGAACCAGTCAGGTTCTGAACAATACGCAGGGCACAATAAATTACTTAAAACAGAGCACACACAAACTCAACACAAGCAGCAAAATAAAGTGCTGGAAAGTAAAAGGCACACAAGGTTTGTTAACCCAGTTCGGAGTAAACACCTCCTACTCTGGGGGATACCAATCCAGGAAGGAAATCCACTATTGGATTTAATCCTTAAGACTCAGACACTGACTCCCAGTTCTTATCCCAAGCAATTAACCTCCACCTAGTAAGACTTCTACCCAACTCTGAGTATTAGAATCCTCTAACTTCCTATTCAAGTAACTAAACCCAGTTACTGAAACCCTTAATCAAAAACACTCTGTTTTTCAGAAAACTTCAAAAACACAAAGACTTCATTCGTACCTAAAGGCTTAGAATGAATTACAACTCTATAAACTCTAAACCAACTCAAAACATATGAGTGGTGCACAAAACAAAGCTAACAAGCTTAAAACTAACACAGACTCTTTTTCTGAATTGAAACTCTCTAAAATCGTAAGTCTTCAATAGCAAAGCTCCTCCTTTTATAATCTTCAGCAAGCCTCTTAATTATGCTCCAAATCTTCTGAATTGATTTGTTACTGGAATAAGATTGTTCCAATAAAGTAACAAATAAAACTGCATTCAATCTTTGAAAGATTTAAAACAGAAAATACGAATTTTCATAATTTTGAACCAAATCTTCAAAGATATCTTCTCCAATTAAACCAGCCTTCTAGATGTAATTGTACAAAGATAATTCCTTGCTAAATCTCCCAAGATACGCGCAAAAACAATCCAGTAAACCCAGCTTCTGATGTGGTCAACAGAAGTCAACGCTGGCTTCAGAACCTGAAACTGCTTCTGAAGTGCTACAGTGCTCCTGATGAGCATTTCAGCTTCTGATGTGATTTTGAGCTTCTGAATGGCTTCAAATGAGAAAACTTGTAACTGAAGAAATGTTCATCATAAGGAAAAGCTTCTATTCCATACTTTGGTTTTGCCAAACAATGCAGCCAACACTTAAAGACTCAACACATAACAAAGGTTTTTGCATACGTTTGGAAAATTCACAAGTTTAAATAAGTAACTTGGATAACAAGAAACTTTGTTCATTTCTTCCAAACTTGAACATTGAGCCGAACTTGTTCGATAAGTTTCAAAACCAAACTTGAATAGCAAATTTGTTCATGATTTTCAACAAAGTTTGTTCTTAGTTTCAACAAATTTGAACAACAAATGTGTTCATGAATTTCATTTTCCAAACTAAAGCCGAACTTGTGCATTTTTCGCAAACTTGTGCTTTTCCATAAACTTGTGCATTTTTCATACACATGAACAAGCACACTTGTTCATAGGTTGCAACGACTAATTTGAGCATTAAAGCATTTTTCATTAAGTTTTTAAACCAAGTGTTTTGCTCTCTTTTTGGGATTTCTTAAGTTTCAAATGCAAAACCTGAATGAAAAAGGGTGGTTTGACGTATGTCTCTCCATTCCCCGATTGAATAAACATTTGACGTATGTCTCGTTGTTTAGACAATTGTCATTCTTTTTCAAACTTCACCAAAATACTTTTTTGTTTCAAACACCAAAACTTGATTGAAAAAGGGTGGTTTGACGTATGTCTCTCCATTTCCCCGGTTGTACGAATGCTTGACGTATGTCTCGTTGTTCGGACAATCGTCATTCTATTTTCAAGAAATACAAAACATAAAACTCACCAATTTTGGCCCTCGTGGTCAATCCGAACCTTTCTTGGTCCTTCGTGACCAATCAAACCCTTTCTCGACTCCGTTGAGTCATTTAATTCAATGTTCGACTCCGTTGAGTCCATTGAACCCTTTCTTGATCCTGTTGGATCAATTGAACCCTTGCTTGACTCCGTTGAGTCATTTAAATCAATGCTCGATTCCGTTGGATCCGTTGAATCAATTCTCGACTCCGTTGAGTCATTTGAACCTTTCTTGATCCCCCGTGGTCAATTGAAAACCTCTCTTTCCCAACGGACATGTTTTATCTATTCTGGCGCGATTCGAAACAAACGCTTAAGCCTCCCACGCGCGAGCATACAAGCTACGTTTAATCGCAAGAATACGATCAAAAACATCGTTCTTTAAAAACAACCGACAAATATATGGTTTTCTAGCAAAGAACTACGTAGCTTTGAATTCTCCATCGCACCAGGAGATACGTAGGAGCAAGATCATCATCTTGTCAAGCACAATAATAAAAATAAACTTTTTCCCCTTTCTTTAATATCTTTATATCTTCAAGCATGCAAGCAAAACTTTAAAAAACATTTTAAGCCTTAACTAATTAGGAGGTTCCCGTTGAGTACAACAGACGTGAGGGGTGGTAATACCTTCCCCTTGCGTAATCGACTCCCGAACCCAATAATGGTTGCGATGACCACCCTTTCCTCATCGTCAAAGGGTTTTATTATCGTTTCCCTTTTTTTTAGAAAAACTTAAGGGTTTATCAACGTTCCCTTTAAACAAAAACTTTGGTGGCGACTCCACATTTCTTTCCGAGAGGCCTTATGCCCTTGGGGCGTTCTGTCTTTTTTAGACGTTCGCACAAACACCTCTGATATTTGATCAAGTGTTCAACTCAAACTTCTTTCTTTGTAAATCAGTTTGAACCAAAGTCTTAGCCTGCGTGCTAAGCAACCAGAAGTCTCATTACTTTGTGTTCTGAGCAATTAGAAGTCTCTTAGCTTTGTGCTTTGAGCAGGGAAGTCTCATTAATTTGTGTTCTGAGCATTGGAAGTCTCTTGACTGTGTGTCTTGAGTAAGGAAGTCTCATTACTTTGTGTTCTGAGCATTGGAAGTCTCTTGACTTAGTGTCTTGAGCATTAGAAGTCTCTTACAAGGTGTTTGAGCATTGAAGTCTCATTACTTTGTGTTCTGAGCAATTGTAATCAGTTTAATTATAGTTAAATCTCCTGTTAGTGACAGGGGGACTAGACAACTTCCGGTTTGTGGAAGGAACTAGTATAAAAACATTGTGTATCTCTCTTTCCTTCTCTCTTTACTTATTAATCCGCTGCATAACAAACTCTGAAAAAGGTTCAGAACTGATCTACATCTGATTCTGAACTTAACAAAAGTTTTAAGAAAGGAAAAGATTTCATCCACACAATTCAACCCCCCCCCCCCCCCCCCCTTCTTGTGTGTTTTTCTCACCTTCATTGTCATCAACAAAAAGAAAATTTTCAGAATTTTTTAAGAGAGTTTGAAAACATGTGAGATAAAAACAATGTTCAGAGCATCTTTGTTCAGTACATTCTGTTTAGTATCACTGAACTATTTTAAACAAAATTGTTCAGATCATATACCAACTGAAGGTTTTAGCACAACTGAACTCTTTTCAGAAAAACTGAAAAATAGAGCATTTAGCTCAGTGCTTCTGAACTCTTCCAGACATAACTGTTCAGGATTTTTAAATGTGTTTGAAAAGCTGAACATGTCTAATACCAAAATGAGACTTTCAGACAGAACTGTTCAGAGTTTTTTTTTAAATATGTTTTGAACAACTGAACATGTCTGATATCAATTTGAGCATTTATGATGAAGAAATGTGTCTGTGTTTTTGTTAAAACATTTCAGAACTGATACAAAAACAGAAGAAAACACATTTGCATACTAATGACTTTGGGAGGGACAAAGTATAACTTTCAAAGCTTGATTCATCATTGCCCAGAGTTATATCTTAACAGATTCTGACCAAAAGTTAGATAACTATCAGATTCAAAAGTCAGAAAAATCCAGGTTCTGAACCTCAGACTCTGAAGTTTTTCAGATGCTTAACTTTCTTCAGACTCTCAAAATGAGTGACTGATAAGTCTTAGCTTCTGATAAACTCAGGATCTCAGTTTTCATTCAGATTCAAGCATATTTTCAAGAGATGAAATGCATGTTCAGATTCTATTTAATAAAGTTCAATCTGTCTTCTATCAGGGGTTTGGTAAATATGTCAGCCCATTGATGATCAGTATCAATGAATTGAATATCCAAAATTCCCTTATGAACATAATCTCTTAAAAAATGATGTTTAATTTCTATATGCTTGGCTCTAGAATGCAGAATTGGATTTTTAGACAGACATATTGCAGCAGTATTATCACAGAAAATAGGAATGCTATCTGCATGAATCTGATAGTCCTCCAACTGATGTTTCATCCAGAGCACTTGTGTGCTACAACTTGCAACTGAGATGTATTCTGCTTCTGCTGTTGACAAAGCAATAGTTGCTTGTCTTTTGCTGGCCCAGGATATCAGATTCTCACCAAGAAACTGACAGTTTCCACTGGTGGATTTTCTTTCAATCTTGTCCCCAGCATAATCAGCATCACAGAATCCAACTAGCTTATAATCCAAGGATTTCTTATACAGAAGTCCCAGATTAGTTGTTCCTTTCAGATACCTAAAGATTCTCTTGACAGCAGTCATATGAGATTCTCTAGGATCTGACTGGAATCTAGCACACAGACATACACTAAATAAAATATCTGGCCTAGAAGCAGTTAAGTATAACAGAGAACCTATCATACCTCTATAGAGCTTCTGATCTACTTTTGAGCCATTGTCCTCTTTGCTTAGGGTGCAGGTAGGATGCATTGCTGTTGTCATCAGCTTACAATCATCAAGCTGGAACTTCTTCAGAAGCTCCTTTGTGTATTTGGACTGATGAACATACACACCATCTTTGCATTGGTTGATTTGAATTCCAAGAAAGAATTTCAATTCTCCCATCATGCTCATTTCAAATTCATCCTGCATTAACTTTGAAAATTTTTTGCAAAGAGAGGCATTAGTAGAACTATATATGATATCATCAACATATATTTCGACAATTAAGATGTCTTTCTTAAGAGTTTTTCTAAAGAGTGTATTGTCAACTTGACCTCTTACAAAATCATTTTTAAGTAAGAAATTACTTAGCCTTTCATACCAAGCTCTAGGAGCTTGTTTCAGACCATATAAAGATTTCTTAAGTTTAAAAACAAAATCTGGATGTTTTACATCTTCAAAACCAGGAGGCTGTTTAACATAAACTTCTTCAGAAACAACTCCATTTAAAAAAGCACTCTTAACATCCATTTAATATAAGATGATATCATGATTAACAGCATAGGAAAGAAGTAACCTGATTGCTTCCAGTCTTCCAACTGGAGCAAATGTTTCAGTGTAGTCTATTCCTTCCTACTGACGGTAGCCTTGAGCAACCAGTCTTGCCTTGTTTCTGATTACTTCTCCTTGTTCATTAAGCTTGTTTCTGAACACCCATTTTGTTCCAATGATGTTCTTGTTTTCTGGTTTTGCAACTAGATCCCAGACATCATTCCTTTGAAACTGGTTCAGTTCTTCTTGCATAGCTACAATCCAACCATCATCTGCAAGTGCTTCATCAGCTGTTGTGGGCTCAATCATTGATAGAAGTCCAATCATATAATCAATATGACAGAATGCTGATCTTGTTTTTCTTGGACTGTTCTTGTTCCCAATAATCAGCTCCTCAGGATGTGAAGACTTGTACTTAAATGAGGTTCTGGGTGGATTAGCTTCTGAAGAATCACCAGGGGCTTGTTCAGAACCATGCTGATCTTGATTAGTTTCAGGAGGAGTGTCAGCATCTGAGAGTTTTTCAGTTTCTTCAGGATTTTCAGCTTCTGAACTTTCTTCAGACTCTAAACTCTGTTAGGTTCTGAAGGTTTTGCTGAGAGTCTGAATTCTGCAAAACTCTCAACCAGTTCTGGTATTTCATTACCAGGTTTCTTATCATCAAATCTTATGTGTATTGATTCTTCAACAACATGTGTTTCAGAATTATACACCCTGTATGCTTTAGATCTCTCTGAGTATCCTAAAAAGGTACCCTTCTTAGCCTTAGCATCAAATTTCTTTAGGTAGATCTTTTTGTTTAGAATGTAACAAGTACAACCAAACTGATGAAAATAAGAAATACTTGGTTTTCTACCTTTAAAAAGTTCATATGCTGCTTTATTCAGAATAGGTCTGATATAGATCTTGTTCTGAATATAACATGATGTGTTAACAACTTCTGCCCAAAAGTACTTTGCAATTTTGGATTCATGGATCATGGTTTTGGCCATTTCTTGCAAAGATCTGTTCTTTCTCTCTACAACCCCATTTTGTTGTGGAGTTCTAGGAGATGAGAACTCATGGAGAATTCCATGAGCTTCACAAAAATTTTCAAAAGGTTCATTTTCAAATTCCCCACCATGATCACTTCTGACTTTTAAAATTTTCAAGTCAGTTTCATTTTGTACTTGTTTGCAGAATTTATTAAACACATCATATGTTTCATTTTTAGTTCTAAGGAATTTCACCCAAGTCCACCTACTATAATCATCAACAATTACAAGCCTATACTTCTTCCCATTGATTGAAGCTGTTCCAACAGGACCAAACAAATCAATGTGAAGCAGTTCTAAAGGTCTTGAGGTGGAAACAATGTTTTTGGATTTAAAAGATGTCTTAGAGAATTTTACTGTTTGGCATGCTCCACACAGAGCATCTGAGTGATAGTTAATGTTTGGCAGGCCTCTGACCAGTTGCAACTTGCTAAGCTTAGAGATGAGTCTCCAGTTAGCATGTCCCAACCTCTTGTGCCATACCCATTTCTCATCACTCACAGACAGAAGGCAAACTACCTTTTGCTGAACCAATTCTGAAAAATTGATTTTATAAACATTGTTTTTCCTATTTCCTTTGAACGCAACAGATTTATCTTTGTTGTTGATTACAGTACATGTGTTCTTATTAAACAGGACTTCATAATTACTGTCACATAATTGACTTATGCTAAGTAAATTATGTCTAAGTCCATCTACCAACCAAATATCATCAATGGCCAGGGAAGAATTACCTATCTTACCAGTACCAATGATCCTTCCTTTCTGATTTCCTCCAAACCCCACAGTTCCTCCCTCTTTCATGCTCAGGGTTTGGAACATAGACTTGTCTCCTGTCATATGTCGCGAGCATCCACTTTCCCGGTACCAAGATTTTTCATTTTCTTTGGATGACAAGCATATCTACAACAGAAATTATCTCAGACTTAAGTACCCAGATTTTCATGGGTCCTTTATGGTTAGTCCTGAAAGGTTTAGTCTTTTGTTGCACCTTATGTCTGGAGTTATAGCACTCAGACTTGTTCAGATACTTTGGATATGAATCCTTGAATCTTGAAGAAGTCTTAGTTTTAGAAACTAAGTTCTTCAGAACCTGAGACTTGGAAGTCTTTGGTTCTGAGTTGTTTAGAGTCTGAACCAACGAACACTTTGGTTCTGATTTCTTCAGAACTCTAGTTTTGCTAGCTCCTGACATAAGGCAAACTTTAGTTTGACCTTTCTTAAAACAATCAGACACAGATGACAATTTGGCTTTCTTTTGCTTGCTTTGCCTGACATTCTAAGATTGAAAATGTTTTGTATAGACTGGTTTAGTAGTTTTTGAAGTTTTCATGAACCCAGTCTTAGTAAAATTTGAATTTGAATTCTTCAGACTCTGAGACTTACTAGTTTCAGGTTCTGAACTCTTCAGACTCTGAACATTTTCAGGTTTAGAGTCTGATTTTCTTATACTCTTAGGCTTAGGACCTTTTGGTTGAGACTTTGGCAAGATTTTAACATCTGCCATCATCTTTCCCTTAGGCTCGGAAGCTTTAGAGTCTGAGCAGTTCAGAACTTCAGACTCTGCAGTCTCAATTTCTGTTAAACTCAGTTTCTCAAAACTGTCAGAAGCAGGCACAAAGCACACCTCAGTGCCTTTCAAAATATTTTCAGAACAAGGTGATATTTTTTATTCATTTGAAAGATTGAATGAATCATTTTTAAAACCAATGCCTTCACCTTTGCTTCTATAAATGCTATAAATCATAGAAGCAACCTTACTTCTATTGATTCCAATTAAAATAAAGTCCTGAAGAGCAATTTCATGTTCATTTGGAATTTCTTCAGGTTTCTTATGAGACACATCTCTGAGTTCTCTAACTTCTTCATCAATCTCAATGATTTGATTCTGAAGTTTGAGATTCTCCTCATTCAGCAAGTTATGTTTATTTTTCAAGGATTTTAATTCACCTAACTTGCTTTTGAGATGTTTCATAAGATCTTTAACTGTTTCAATCAGTTCAGATCTTGTAAGTTCAGAGTATACCTCATCTTCCTCATCAGAGTCTGAACATGATTCTGCAACAGAAAATGCAGTTGCCATTAAAGCCAGATTTGCTTCCTCTTCATCATCAGACTCAGAATCATTGTCAAGATCATCCCATGTTGCCATAAGACTCTTCTTGAGTTTGTTTCTGAAGTTACTTGACTTAGAGCTGGGCTTCTTTGATTTCTCTTTTCACTTGTCCTTCTGAAGTTCTGGACAATCAGCAATGAAGTGACCAGGCTTCTTGCAATTGTAGCAGTCCTTCTGATTTTCCCTCTTTGAACCAGATCCTTTAAAGTTGCTCCTTCTGTTAGAGAATTTCTTCTTTCTATTCATTAATTACTGAATTCTTTTGGAAAGCATTGCAAGCTCTTCAGCATCTGAATCTTCTGAGGGAAATTCTTCTTCAGATTCAATAGCTTTTAGAGCTTTAACAGACTTTCTTTTGGATTTCAGTGCTATTGATTTAGACTCTCTAATAGAATCATCTTCATTAAGTCCCAGTTCATGCACCTTGAGGGAGCTTATAAGATCTTCAATACTTAGAGTATTTAGATCCTTAGCATCCACAATAGCAGTTACTTTGGGTCTCCATTTAGATGGCAGACTTCTTCGAATTTTGTTCACATGATCAGCAGTGGTATAAATCTTCTTCAGAATCTGAAGTCCAGAAACCAGAGTCTGAAATCTTGTCAATATTTTCATCCTCTTTCATTCTGAACAGTTCATATTCTTGAACAAGAATATTAGCCTTTGCTTCTCTAACCTTTTTGTTACCTTCATAGTTAGAGCAGAGTGATTTGAAGATGGCTTTGGGTGTAGATTTATCACTCAGCTTCTGATACTCAGTGTGAGGTAAGGAATCCACAATGATACCTCTGACATTGTGGTGCTTTCTCTAAATCTTCCTCTCAGCATCACTCAGGCCTCTTCTGTTGACAGCTACACCTTCTTCATCAACTGGAATAGAGATTCCATCTTCTATTATATCCCATAAAGAATCATCAATACCAATGATGTGGCTGTACATCTTGCTTTTCCACCATGAGAACTTTTCTGGATCACCAGTTAACATTGGGGGTTTATTGTGTGATCTAGATTTTCTTTCCTCAGTACCATAATCATATGATACAGAAGTACCAGTACCTCTTTGATTTCTGGGAGTGGGTGGAGGTGAACTATCTGATGACATGTTTTTCTCAGAATCTCACTGACTCACTGTTAAGTGATTTAATATCAGAACCGGAGCTCTGATACCAACTGAAAGTAAGAAAAACACACAAGAAGGGGGGGGGGGGGGTTGAATTGTGTGGGATGTTTTAAATTCTTTTTCTTTCTCAAAAAAACTTTGGTTAAGTTCAGAATTGGGTTCTGAAACTATTTCAGAGGTTTATGCAGCGGATTAAATAGAGAAGAGAAAGGGAAAGAGAGACACACAATATTTTTATACTAGTTCCTTCCATAAGTTGGAAGTAGTCTTGTCCCCCTGTCACTTACAGGAGATTTAACTATAATCAAACTGATTACAATTGCTTAAAACACAAAGTTAAGAGACTTCAATGCTCAAACACCTAGTAAGAGACTTCTAATGCTCAAGACGCTAAGTCAAGAGACTTCCAATGCTCAAGACACAAAATCAAGAGACTTCTCTGCTCAAAGCACAAAGCTAAGAGACTTCTAATTGCTCAGAACACAAAGTAATGAGACTTCAGGATGCTCATCACGCAGACTAAGACTTTGTTTCAAACTGGTTTACAAAGAAAGAAGTTTGAGTTGAACACTTGATCAAATATCAGAGGTGTTCACTTAATACAACATAGGTATAAGACTCTAACCTTAAGAAATTCTAAGATGTAAACTTTGTAAGAATTTCTAAGAGTTTTGAACAGACACGTATTTTTGATAGCAAAACAGAGCACAGTTCAGTTCTTTTTGTTTCAAGAGTCTTAGCAATTTTCTTCTTCAAATCTTCACCCTTTTATAGAGCAAAAGATAGCTGTTGAGAATTGCCAGAAATCCAGCAAAGAGCCGTTGCAAATTGGAAGCTAGGATAGCTGAAAAATGTGTGCTGAACTGAGCAGAAACAGAGCACGCATTTTTGAAATCTTTCCTTAAAAGCTGGGGAATGTTTTGGCCAAGGAGACAACTGTTCCATTGGAGTTGTTCTGACAGTGCAGGCATTAAATGCAGACAATGACAGTTGCTTTTCCTTCCACGTCAGACTTCAGAAGCTTCTTCAGGAACACAGTACTTCAGAAGCTCTCTTCAGAAGCAGGACTTCAGACGCACACTTCAGAAGCACTGTTCATCAGACGCTCCCTTCAGACGTTGACTTTTATTGACCTTCAGACGTTGACTTCTGTTGACCTTCAGACTCAGCCTTCAGAAGCACCCTTCAGACGCAGTCTTCAGACTCTGCCTTCAGAAGCACCCTTCAGACGTAGTCTTCAGACTCTGCCTTCAGAAGCTGCTTGAGACCCAGTTTTGCTTCAGACTTGCAACAAGGGCTTCAATGCTTTCTTTCTTGCTCTTAGCTTGTTATTCCAAAACCAATATTAATTACCAACATTAAGGACATGGTTCTGCACACTTAGAACAAAGCATTAGCAATACCAATTTTCTTTTTAACACTTTGTTATCATCAAAACCCAAAAGAGAGTTGTTCATACACATTTTGTTCCAACAACTTTTTGGTTGTTCTACTCAGTGACCTATTTTTATGCACGTAAAACAAATTTTCAGTTTTTATCAATGTTTTTATGCTTCGCACCATTTCAAAATAATAAACTTTAAATAATGGAAGATTTAAAGCCACAAATATGTGGAGTTGTTACTACAAAAATAAAAATAAAAACATTAGGTTTAAAGTTCATTCATCTCTCTTTTTCTTCTTCGTTCGTTCGAGGTGTTGTTTTGGGTCAATTTTTGGTTCAAAATAACTCGTCTAGATCGTTTTCTCCCATATCTTTTGTTTAAATAAGAGATTTTTATATTTTTAGTTTTTTCAGTTGTGATTTTATCATCTTAGTGTGACGTTAGGTTTGTGGGTCGTCTTGGTGCAGCGTTGTTTTGCTTTCTCGTCTCGTTGTAGTGTAGAATCCATTCAGATCGACAGATTAGATTTGATTCAAAGTAGAATTAATCAATGACTTTTAACGTCTTAAACTTTACAAATCCGGAGGCATGTGTATTCTGCACACATTAATTTCGTCATATTTCCTCATATTTGTAGGTTTTGCTATAGTTGTAGGCATCATGCCATTATATGCTATTAAATTGCATGTTGTGAGTTTGTTCCTAGGCTCATCCTATTCGGTTGTAGTGATTTGATTTTTATGTTGTTCGATGTATTTCTTTCAATTTTAATGAATGAATGTGTCTTTTAGTAAAGAAAAAAGGCATGAAATATGTATACAGCAAGAATTATAGAAAGAAAATGAGAATGATAACATTACTTTATATTACAGTCACAGCATATATTACAGTGATACACCCATGCACATGCTACATTTATTGAAATTCATATGGATATCTAAGAAAGCCAACTGATTAGTTGGAAACAAAGATATTCTTTATTAAAAGTAGTATGTAGCTGCAAGATATAATGCATGGACATATTAATATTAAGTGGCAATCTCCACAGGATTCTTCAAGAATTCTTTTCCATTGGAGTAAGAGATAGTCTTCTGGAAGTTGTATTTTGCAGGGTCGTTAGTGAGAATCTCGAAGTAGCGTTCTGCTTCAACGTTAGAGGTAAAACACGTACCATGTTGGATTTCAGAATTAGGATAATAACCGCAAAAGCTCCCACTTCCCTTTTTGATGCAGTCGTCGTGAGATTGACATAAGTTGGGATGATCCTCCACCACCTTCATCGCAGTTGGAAAGGGAAAGCAAACACCACCAAATATTCCAAAAATTACGCAAGTACAACTTGGGCCACAATAATATACCTCAAATACTGTACAAGCACTTCTTTCACATCCTGCTTCTACCTTCTTCATCGGTAATATTGCTGCAAATGGAAAACTCGGTTAAAGTTCGAACAAATACTTACACAACCATGAATGCAAACTTACGTCCCTACTCAAAATATTACTCCATTAATTTCTTATGATTACTGACATAAAAAGAAATGCATGGTATGAATTGGTGAGACAAATAGTAATATACACACATATTGTGGCAAGAAAGACGACAGCCAAAGCAACTGCTTAAATATATAAAGAATAGTAAGCATGGTATAGAAAGAATAGTAAAATACGCACAGATTGTGGCAAGAAAGACGACAGCCAAAGCAAGCTTAACATAAGCCATTATTTGATCGAAATAATGAACTAGCTAGAATTTTTTTGCCACGAGAGATTAGTTTTGATTTGCATTAGTTCATTCTTGGATGCAACAATATATAGAGATGTCCTGATAATAGCGACAATAATGCTTACAACGATGCAAAAATAATTGTATTAAATTTAGAAGCAAGGATCACAAGTTTAGTGAACGTAATTAAATAAATATTACAACGATGAAAAAATAATAGTATTAAATAGAGAAGAAAGGATCATAGGTAGGATGGAAATGAGTGGAGTTGAGTCGAACTAATCTGAGTTCGACTCGATTCAATACGAACATTTTGGATTGACTCATTAGATACAGTTTGTTTGCTTAGTCACGTAAATCTAAACTCAATTTTTTTGACATATATTTTTTTTAGGGAAAAAAAACCAATGATTGAATAAAATCAGAACTATTACAAGCGAGGTGATTTCGTTGTATCACTTTTCTCTAAATCCTAAAACAAAACATTTTAAAGTGAACCAAAGGACCACAAAAACTAACGGTGCTAGCTATTGCAAACAGAGGTACTATGATATAAAATGTGCATTATTAGGCCGCCTTAATTAAGAGATTATATATTCTCAGTTGTTGATTAAATAAATAATCATTCCTTGGTTAAAAAATATAAATAAATCCATTCCGTATACAATAAATGTGCCAGCTTGATGTTGATGAATAATTATTATTTTTAGATATACGAATGACATTAACAATTTGAAAATTCCCACACATAAATGAGTTTCAAGAATTCGAACTTGAATAACAACGTCCAACATAACAATGAGTGAGGTGGTCTCTCTACAACTATCGTAGAGGTGACAACGTGTTGATTGATGCTCATCTGCTCTTAAAACTTTATGATGGTCTCCATTGCTGCTTGACCGATCCCTTGTCCTGAAATGACGAGGGCTGCGGGGAAATTTTCTCACATACTCATGTATTGAATATTCTTTGTGGGCATGTTTGCTAGGAACATATTGAGGTTGTTGAACCAAAATGGGATTTGCACAATGTCTCTTATGTTTTGATGATAACAAAGTATAAAGGAACAATTGGATATGCTAATTTGTGTACAAGTATGCAGGACCATAGAATAAAATTTATTCTGCTAAATCAAGTTTTGTTTCTGGTAGAAGAAGTTTATGAGCACATTTAACAACATCTGAAACAAGTGAGAAACTCAAGACTTGGAAGTAACTATGAATAAGTGAAGCATCTGAAGGTCGGAAGACTCGGAATAAGTCAAGCATTTGAAGACACTCAGACTCTAAAAGACACTGTTAGCATCAGAAGACTTTGACCAGTTTTGTTGTCTTCTAATGGAAGGTGACTATCAGATTCTGATAGTACAGTTTGTCTTCTTCCGATCACGTGCAAAAACTAACAAAGAACTTCAAGGACAAAGGGAATTAAAAGAATAATTCCAATTGAAGGAAAGGAATTTAAAATGACCTTTCAACGAAATTAACCTAATCAAGAAGCATTTCAACGTCTCTGATCAAACCTTTTAAGAACTCAATTGATGTGCTACTCTCTGACATCTCTTCGATTATCTCGTATATAGGGACCTGAAGACTAGAAGAAATATAAGACACTGCTCTGAATTTTACAAGTGCCCTTACTCTGTCAAAATCCATAGCGCATAGACACTTATATAATTTCTTAATAACTTTCATATCTTAGAAATTCTGAAGTCTTAGAGTTCATATGTACTTCATTGTATTATACCTCTGATTATATATCGAGTGTAAATACCAAACAATATTTTATTTGATTAAGTTAGATTGTAGAAGTCTCTTTCAGTTATGATTGAGCATTAGAAGTCTCTTTCTCAAGTGATTGAGCAAAAGAAGTCTCTTGCTTGTGTGCTTGAGAAAATTGTAATCTTAAGATTCACTAGTACAAAAAATACTTTTTAGATTCAGGCTTAAGTCGGTTCACTCTGCCACCCGACTTAAGAAGTGACGCGGTGGCAGTTTCGCAATTCTTCCAAACTTCCTTAAGTCGGTTAGAATGTTACCCGACTTAAGAAGTGATAGAATAATGAAAAGATTGTTTTTTAATTAATTCCTTAAGTCGTTTGTTGACCAACCGACTTAAGAAATCATTTACTTAAGTCGGTCTGTTGACCACCCGACCTAAGGATTTTTCCTTTTTTTTTTGTGAAAAAACAAATTCATAGCAAACCAAAATTGAGACCCAATCTCATCAGATTTCACACCCAAACCCTACCCCTTCACCGCAGCTTAACATCAAGAGATTTCTCACCCTTCACATCGAGCATATTAGCGAGCTTCTGCGATTCGAGCACCCATAGCTTCTGCGATTCGAGCACCCATAGCGAGCTTTTGCGATTCGAGCACCCATAGCTTCTGCGATTCGAGCACCCATAGCGAGCTTCTGCGATTCGAGCACCCATAGCGAGCTTCTGCGATTCGAGCACCCATAGCTTCTGCGATTCATCCAAACTCAACCGAGCTTCATTCTCCACCGTCACACCCATAGCTTCTCAGATTCTCAGATTCACTTCACCGCCGTCACACCCAGTGCTTCTCAGATTCTCCACCATAGAGCAAAGGTAACACTTATCAATTTGAATTAAATTAATAAGCTATAATAAGCTTTTAATAAGCTACTTGATAATTGTTACATTTATTTGGGAATGAAATTGGAGAAATTTTGAATTAAGTTAATAAGCTATAATAAGCTAGTTAGTAATTGTTTTCATTTTTGCTGCAGTCCGATATACTGGTGCCAGTCCTTGTATATTAACAATTAGGTCCACTTCTTTTCCTGTTTCTCAGAAGCCTGTTGACTCAAAATCTGATAAGGCTTCCATATCTCAGGTTGATCTTTCAACCTTTGAACAAGGTCTGTTTATCTTTTTCTTGTGCATTGACAATTTGTTTTTGGGCAAATTGAAAACACAAGTAGGAAATGCTTGTGTCCTTATTTATCTGTTGACTATAGATCCTGGTTTGATGCTACAAAGATCAATGGATCATCTGTATCAGGGATAATTATCCTTAGTTATTTACATCGATTTGATCAATTACTTCCCCTTCAGACTTGGATATGTGAACAATTGCAAGTGGCAAAACAAACTTAAAGTCTTCATTATTTTGGCAGATCTGGACAAGTCTAGGTATGATGTGATGTAGAATAAACTCGCCGTTCTCATTCCGTAAAACATAGCCTGCACTAGTAAGTTGTTGAATTTGTTGGAAACTTGCGTCAACGTTACACTTAAGCCACCTCGGAGGAGGATGACACCACTGCTGCTCATTCACCACAGAAATGTTATTCTGCTGTAGAGGCACTAGGACTGTCCTGTACAGCCCTTTGAGCCGCTGTCTAGTCTGCCAACAACGAACGCGCCAGGGCGGTAATTTGCATTGCATTCAATTTTTATCATTCCAAATCCAAGTATTTCTTTTAAACCACAAACACCAAATCACCATAACAACCATACTTACGGTAGAAGCATCTTAAGTGCAGAAAATGCTCATAAGCATATTTGAAGGAGTCAAGGCCAAAGTGAGCTTGCTATCAATTAAATTATGTAGACCAGCTGCATACCAAGCTTCTATACTAACAACACACTTAAACAAAAATGATAATCATCCTTCGCCTCACACTCACAAAAAGAACAGGCGGAGGACACATCTATAAGCATAAAAAATTGAGAGATTTCTCACCCTATAAGCTATAATAAGATAGTTAGTAATTGTTTTCATTTTTGCTGCAGGTTGTTGCTATAATAATAATGTATTCTCACTAAGAATACAATTTGGTTTTCCCTAGGAAGAGAAATTACGATGTGACAGGGAAGGTGAATTAGCGTATCCAAAACTGTGATGATTATCGATGCCAGAGAAGTTAATTCAGAGAAATTCAACGCTGATGCTAATGTTATCACTGTTGGTGTTGGTGTTGCTGGTATTGCTTTGGTTGTACTCTAGGGAAGGTATTGTAATTTAGTCAAACCATTGGATCCAAGTTCATCTCTTGTTGCATGTGTTTAGAAGTTTAGGTTTGATTTCTTTGGTGATTGAACTAGAGAAATTTTGAATTAATAAGTGTTAGTTAGTTAGTTGCTGTTCGTGAATTCAGTTTCAGTTGAATTGTGTTTTTAGGAATCCTTGATTGAATGATTTTTGCTGCATCTTGTTGCTATAATAAGCTATTTAGTAAAACTTTTATATCAATAGCTATAATAGTAATTGTTTTCATTTTGCTTAATTAACTTCAAATTATATGTTCAATTCATTAGAAGAGTATTTTTGCAGTGAAAGGATGTTAAAATCGTTATTGATTTATTGATGGGATTTGTTGTTGTTGTTGCAGTGAAGAATGTTATGTTGAAATTTAGGCTGTTTCTTACTCATAACAAACATTTGGTATTTGTTGTTGCTGGAATCAAGTTGAAAGATCTCCAGGTAATGGAATTGATCTTCATTTTTGCACTATCATTATTGACTTCCAATTTTTTATTGTTCTCATCATTCAATTCCCAAATTAAATGTTGTCCTGGCATAGCTGCTGTTAAGATATACCCTAGCCTTATCAAGTACCCATAGGATTTTTATACCAAAAAGTATTGCATTTTTATCATTCTTTCACATGATGCAATGCAACCAAAAGTCCTACGTACAACACTAGGTACTCTTGGTATATATAGATGGTAAATTCCAGCATGGTTATAATGTCCTAAAGAATTAGGTTAATAATGTCACACAGAATTGTGAGATTTGGTTGATTCACATGGCGATATATATATATATATATATATATATATATATATATATATATATATATAAAGAACTACTAGTCTTTGATTCTTGTTGTTGTGAGTGGAAAAAGATCAAGAGTCTTGAGAGGTCTAGTGCAACATGAAGGTGCTTCATGGTTAACATTATCCATGAGTGTCCAACCATAGTTGCTGAATGCAATCTCTTTCTTCTCCACCAAACTTTGTTGGTTATCATAACCATTCCATTTGCAATTGAGTGCACCTTCTGATGTGTTTGCAGCTACTGATCCCTAAATACATATCAAATGAAGAAAGTAGAAAAGAATAAGCATAATTTAACTTTTTTCTGATCACTTACATAACTCAAAAACTAAAATCATGCCCCCTATATATGTATTAATTGAATGAATCCAATCCTTTTGAGTAGTGGCCAAATGGAATTGTTTGCATTCATATCACTTATTTTAAAAGATAATTTTAGACCACAACCATACATGATATTTAAGTCATGGTTTTAAAAAAGGAAAAGTCTTGTGCATTAGATCCAAAAGGGTAACCAAAATTACTACCAACAAAATGGTTACTAATCATATTATTATGATTGAGTTGACAATGATGAACTTGTAGTTGTTGTTGTTGCTGCTGCTGTAGCTGCAGTTGTTTGTTAAGTTTCCTTCTTAACTTTTGTCTATCCCTAGCCTTATGATTCTGAAACCAATAGAAAACATTTTTTCCTTCTATCCTACCATAGAAAGAAAGGTGAGTTGTTATTTGCTGAATTTGAACAGCACTAGGAGTTCTAATTCCACTTCTATACAGTTCCTCTAAGATCATAAGTTGTTCAGTTGTAGGGCTCCATCTTGATGAACCAGGTGGAGACATTATTGATTTCTCTCTTTGGAAATTAGATTTTTGTGACAAGAAGAGAGGGGTGAAAGGGATGTATAAATAGAGGGACAGAGAGAAAGAAACAGTAAAGTAATGTAAAGGATGAGACAAAAAGGAAAGAAAGATTACAAGGGTTAGGGTAGTGTGGTGAATTAGATGGGTAAAAAAGTACTATGTCTCTTATGTTGATGTTCCTTTTAGAGGAGCATTCAAGTAGGGCTTAACAGTTCATACACAGTGAGAAAGAGAGAGATGAATCAAGATAACTGATTGTGGTTGTATGAGTTATCATCACCTTATTATTAACTTTTTTTCTTTCTAAACAGAATGAATCAGATACTACACTTTAGTCTGTTCACTTAGTTAAGCACCACTAATTGTTGTGACAGATTGTACCTGTTTCCATTTCGCTACAGAGTGGTAATAGCTTCTGATTAAGAGATATGAAAACACTTCAAGCAAATTAAAGAATTATATAGTTTGTCTCCATAAATTTTTTTTCAAGATATTAAACATAACTATTGCTCCTGTGGCACAATAGGTATGTTTTGAAATATGAATGTGGTTGCAAAGTTTTAATATGGTTTGAGTGTGTAAACCACAAACATATATATTTAGGTATATACATACCCTTAAAGTTGTTCAAGGGAAGAAGTTCAAATGCTTTTATGGAATGGTGTGTATAAACTTTCACTGCTTTGAGCATAAAGAATCATTGATTATGCTTGTAAAATGTAAACTTAGATTGACATCTTTAACTTGATGTAGTGATATACATACCTAATTTTTTTCTCTTAATTTATTTTAACATAGATTCGATTCTTGAAAGACTTCGATGTAATTTGATTATGTGAAGAAATGACTATGGTTGTGAAACAATGACCAATTGGTACAGGATCAAGCTTCCATCTGGTGCCAAGAAGTTTGGGCCAAGTGATTGCAGGGCAATAAGTGGGAAAGTTGCTGCTGGTGGAAGAATTTAGAAGCCAATGTTAAAGACTGGGAATGCTTACCACAAGTTTAGAAGCCAGTACTGTCAGACGTGATGCAGTGTCTATATGTGTGTGTGATGTTTCAGTCTAGAGCTAAATGTTGGTTAGAAATGACTCTCCTACCTTGTTGTCTACAGGCAGTGTGTGTGTGAAACAATGACAGTTAATGTTTAGTATGTGTCTAGTTTTATGGTATTAATGAATGATTTTGTAACTTTGAATTTGTTTAGTGTTCGATATGAAATTTGGTTCAATGATATTTTATATTAGTGGTCCAACTCTTCGATGTATCTTTCTATTAGTACAAGTTAATGGCATTGGATATTCTGCATGTATGCAGTGGAAAAAAAATGGAAGCATGTTCTTTAGAAAAAAAAAACTGAACTTTTTAAGTCGGTTAAAATTGCCCGACTTAAGAAGTTAATATCTTAGGTCGGTTTAATCCGTTGCTCATGGTCTTTGAGGCCTATACTTCCTAAGACGGTTCCCAGATAACCGACTTACAAAGTGAGGTCTTAAGTCGGTTGCAAAATCCGACTTAAAAAGCAAACACTTCTTACGACGGCCACTATTAAGTCGGACGCGCGCCCGACTTAAAAAGCCATTTTTAACCGACTTAAAAAGGCTTTTTTGTACTAGTGATTATAGTGAAATCTGTTGGAAGTGCAAGGGGACTGGACTGCTCTCGGTTTATGGGAAGAACCAATATAATTGCTTTGTGTGTATGTTTCTCTCACTTTCTATTTTCAACTCGAGAGCTCCAATAAAGAGAACTTCAATAGCAGAGTTCATAAAACTCTCATGGTAACATGGGAAGATCTTGCCAATGAAACTGGTGAAGAATAAGCCAATCTTGCTTTGATGGCTTCAACAACTTCTGACGCAGAATTTGAAGTTGATTCTGAAGATGAAGATGAGGTATTTTCTAAACCCACTCGTGAAGATTTAGTTAATGATGTGAAAGATCTTATTAACCATTGTCACAGTAAATCAAAGAGTTTTAAAACTTTAAAAAGACAATATGATTTACTCACACAAGAATCTCGGACTCTGAACATACAGAATGAGAATCACAAAATGAGAAATGAAATTCTTGAGAAAGATCAACTTTCATATGTTCAGATGAGATCTGATAAACCCCTTGATAGGAACAAAGTTTCTCTTCATGAGTTTATCATAGATGGCATTAAAGGAAGCAAGTTAGCTTTAATGATTTATGGTGTCAGCAGGAACAGGGGAGAAGTGCCACACCAGCCCAAGCTGAATTTTTAATTTTTTTTTTTGGTTGGTCCACAAGCCCAACCCAAAACACAAGTGCATTGTAAACACTTTCCCCTCACTTCAGCAACCCCTTTTCATTATTCTTTCTCTCAGCAAGCGCACAACACAAAACAAACAAAAGCAAGTGTTTTCATTCTTATTAAATTTAGGCTAAGTCATATATTGTGAATGGCTTGGCATGTGTAATCATCTATCTTATGGATGAACAAGTTTTCAAGTTTAAAAACTAAGCCATTAAAACTTAAACATCTGATATCAGATTGAGTGTGAAACAAGTTTTCAAGTTCTCATATGGCAAGACATTTTCTGCTTATAGTGTTTCTACTTTCTTTGACTCCTCCTTTCATTGTTCATGCTCAGAACAAACAATAAGGTTTGGTAGTCTCATCTCATAACATATTATTTTGTATATAGGACCGCTTCATGTGCTTAGAACCTATGTGTACGTTTTATTTAATTATTTGACAAAATAATTGTGCCTCACCGATATTGTGAGTCCAGATCCACCCCTGGGTGGACTCATTACTAAACGAGTCATTTTTTGAGGATGAGGTGCTAAGATGTGTTCATGCTGGTTTGTTATGCGTAGAAGAAAATGCAGATGATCGCCCCACCATGTTCAATGTTATAGCAATGTTAACTAACAAAATTAAAGTGGGTGTTTTGTCTTAGAAACCAGCATACTATGGTGGAACAAGAGTTTTTGATGAAGAAACGTATGGCATTCCACACAAGAAAACTCTCATTCACATGTACAATCTATATAGATATATGTAGGGAAGATGTTACTAAATTTATTGTCATACCCCATTTTTGACACATTTTCATTTCGTTTTTCTCGTCTTTTTAAGCCGGAATTTTTCGTCGCTTCGGACGAAATTTCAGCAGAGATGTATTTTAAAATACCTCATTTTTTATTTTTTCCGAAGACGACCGTTTTTTATTTTATTATTATATTCTTTATTATTGTTTATTTCTTCCTTTTTTTAATTTCTTTTTTTATTAGTATTTACTTTTATTTTATTTTACTTATTCTTATTTTTCTTTTTATTTTCGTTTTTTTTACTTATTTATGTTCAGTCACTTTCAGTCATTTTTAGTCCAGTAACAGTCCAGGGGCATTTTTGCTGAGACAAATAGTAATATACAAACATATTGTGGCAAGAAAGACGACATCCAAAACAATTGCTTAAATATATAAAGAATAGTAAAATACGCACAGATTGTGGCAAGAAAGACGACAGCCAAAGCAAGCTTAACATAAGCCATTATTTGATCGAAATAATGAACTAGCTAGAATTTTTTGCCACGAGAGATTAGTTTTGATTTGCATTAGTTCATTCTTGGATGCAACAATATATAGAGATGTCCTGATAATAGCGACAATAATGCTTACAACGATGCAAAAATAATTATATTAAATTTAGAAGCAAGGATCACGGGTTTAGTGAACGTAATTAAATAAATATTACAACGATGAAAAAATAATAGTATTAAATAGAGAAGAAAGGATCATATGTAGGATGGAAATGAGTGGAGTTGAGTCGAACGAATATGAGTTCGACTCGATTCAATACGAATATTTTGGATTGACTCATTAGATTCAGTTTGTTTGCTTTAGTAACGTAAATCTAAACTCAATTTTTTTGACATATATTTTTTTTTAGGGAAAAAAAACCAATGATTGAATAAAATAAGAACTATTACAAGCAAGGTGATTTCGTTGTATCACTTTTCTCTGAATCCTAAAACAAAACATTTTAAAGTGAACCAAAGGACCACAAAAACTAACAGTGCTAGCTATTGCAAACAGAGGTACTATGATATAAAATGTGCATTATTAGGCCGCCTTAATTAAAAGATTATATATTCTCAGTTGTTGATTAAATAAATAATCATTCCTTTGTTAAAAAATATAAATAAATCCATTCCTTATACAATAAATGTGCCAGCTTGATGTTGATGAATAATTATTATTTTTAGATATACGAATGACATTAACAATTTGAAAATTCCCACACATAAATGAGGATCAAGAATTCGAACTTGGATAACAACGTCCAACATAACAATGAGTGAGGTGGTCTCTCTACAACTATCGTAGAGGTGACAACGTGTTGATTGATGCTCATCTGCTCTTAAAACTTTATGATGGTCTCCATTGTTGCTTGACCGATCCCTTGTCCTGAAATGACGAGGGCTGCGGGGAAATTTTCTCACATACTCATGTATTGAATATTCTTTGTGGGCTTGCTAGGAACATATTGAGGTTGTTGAACCAAAATGGGATTTGCACAATGTCTCTTATGTTTTGATGATAACAGAGTATAAAGGAACAATTGGATATGCTAATTTGTGTACAAGTATGCAGGACCATAGAATAAAACTTATTCTGCTAAATCATGTTTGGAAAATGAAATTCATGAACCAATTATTGTTCAAGTTTGTTGAAATTAAGAACAAACTTTGTTGAAAATCATGAACAAATTTGTTGTTCAAGTTTGGTTTTGAAACTTATTGGACAAGTTCGGCTCAAGTTCAAGTTTGAAAAAAATGAACAAGTTTCTTGTTATTCAAGTTAACTATTTAAACTTGTGAATTTCCAAACGTATGCAAAAACCCTTGTTATATTTTGAACCAAAATGAGTTTTAATCCTCTTAGATTCTGAAACTTCAAGTTAAAATCTCAAAGGTCAGTTTTTTAAAAGCCTGAACTCAGAAACTGAGTTCTATCATGGTCGCTAAGCGACCTTAATTTCGCTCTGCGAACTCTGCGAAAATTTTAGCTCAGAAGCTGCTTCTGAACAAGCTTCGGAAACTTAAGAGGAGTGAAAAGCTTTTGAAATTATCAAGAAATGAGTGCAACACTTCAGTTCTAAATGTTTTGCAAACCTTGGGATTTCTTTGAAGTTTCAAAATATGTTTTTAATCAAAAAGAGTAAAAACTAATAAGGATGCAAAACTGAGATTGGATCAAGTTGGAATCCAAAGCAAATGCAAACAGTATGCAAATGAAATATAAACAAGTTAGAATGACTTACCAACTCCTAGCTCAAAGCTCTTGTTGCAAGAAAATGGAAAGGCTTGGATGATGATGGTTTGCAAAAATGGAAATGTTGATGAACACGACTAGTAAGAACAATGATATTGTGATATTGTTCTTACTTCTTTGTATGAGGTTTAGTGGTTGTGTTAGATGGCTTGGTTACTTTGTGCTGGTTTGGGATGATTTGTGAAAGAAAGGAACAAAGTTGCTCTAAAATTTCTCTTAAAATCCTCTCTAAACTTGCTGTCAATTCTCTCTAAAATTTCCCTCTAATTCACTGCCAATTCAACTCTCTAAAAACTGGTAAAAATCTCTGTGTTAACTGCCTCTAATCCTTATGCATTGCATGGCTTTTATAGGCAAAATGAGATCAAAATGTCATGATGAAAAATCCTACAGTAGGGCTGTTTTTGTGAGCTATAACCAGGCTAATTGCTTTGCATTTAATGCTAAAGGTAAGAGGTGACCTTGCCTTGCTACAATGGTCAAGACTTTGGCCAATTTCAGAACCCAAAGCAGCTGAAATCTGACAGAAAATTGCTGGAAATTATGAAAACAGGGCTGTTTGCAAAACAAGGCAGCAGTTTTGCCTCAACCTTTGAATGGTTTTGATAAATCCTATGGCAAGGTGGATGCTGGAAGAAAGCAGGGTCAGTTGCAGGCACAATGGTAGGGGAGAAGGGCTGCCCAAGGTCAGCAACTAGCTGAGTTACTTGCTTGATTTTGCTTCCTCTTCCTTTCTCTTCTTTCTTTGCAATTGGCACATGTTTCTCTTCTTTCTTTGTTGAATCCAGCATTAATCATGATAATAATAGATAATAATAATAATAATAGATGATGACAGAAATAATAATAAAAGAAAGGGAAATCAGAAAATCAAAACCTACAAAATTCGCAGATTTCGCAGAGCGATCAGATCATGGCTCTGCGAAATTCATCGCAACTTTCGCAGAGCGATCATAGCATCGCTTTGCGAAATCCTCCTTTCTTTTTTTTTTTTGATTTAAAAGGGAGAAAAATAAAAGTTGACTTTTTGTTGACCTTGACTTTCTCTTCTCTTTTTTGTTGACTCTTCTTTTTTTTTTTTTTTTGAAAAGGCTTGGGACCAAATTAGGGTACAACAATAGTTAGGATGGAAATGAGTGGAGTTGAGTCAAACTAATATGAGTTCGACTCGATTCAATACGAACATTTTGGATTGACTCATTAGATTCAGTTTGTTTGCTTTAGTCACGTAAATCTAAACTCAACTTTTTTGACATATAATTTTTTTAGGGAAAAAAACCAATGATTGAATAAAATAAAAACTATTACAAGCAAGGTGATTTCGTTGTATCACTTTTCTCTGAATCCTAAAACAAAACATTTTAAAGTGAACCAAAGGACCACAAAAACTATCAGTGCTAGGTATTGCAAACAGAGGTACTACGATATAAAATGTGCATTATTAGGCCGCCTTAATTAAAAGATTAAATATTCTCGGTTGTTGATTAAATAAATAATCAGTCCTTAGTTAAAAATAAATAAATAAATCCATTCCTTCACTACTAGAAAAAATACTTTTAACATCAGACTTTTGACTTCGGTCAGAGTATACCTGAGGTGAAATGCAATGCGGTGGCAACTTTGTAATTATTCTGAAATTGACAGCATGTTTTGACATCTGGCGCATATAATAACCGAAGGGAAAAGAAACTCGGTGGCAAATTTGTTATTATGATGAAAAAGATTTAACATCAGGTACAAAACACCTGAAGGGAAAAACATGTCTTTTACTCTCACACAATTGTGTTTTCTTAGAACAACTTCTCTCACATAATTGCGTTTTCTCTCTCACCCTTCTCACAAACCCTTTTCTCAGAACAGCTTCTCTCACACAAACCCTTTACCCACATCGATCTCAAAAGCAGCCGGAAAACCTCTCATGTCAGGAAAACCTCTCTCGCCGCGGGAAAACCCTTTTCTCAGAAACCCTCTAGCCGACAGAAAAACCTCTCTCACTGCCGGAAAACACAATCGCGTTTTCAATTATCACTACCAAAAGAGCTTACTATGACGATTGCGCTGACAGTGGAATTCCTCTTCCCAACGTTACCAGCAAGCTGCCATCAGGCGAAGGTGATTGAGTATTGCAAGAAGCATGTTGAGGCTGCAGCTGCCGAAGAGAAACCTAACGAGGATGAACTTACGAGCTAGGATGCTGAGTTCGTGAAGGTTGATCAGGCTACACTTTTTGATCTCATCTTGGTGAGTTTTGGGGTTTGATTCTTGTTTTATTGTTTTGATTTTAGGGTTTGTTGAATCGTTTATTTGATTTTTTTTTTGGACTTTTGGGGGTGCTAAATTAGGGTTTTTGGTTTTGAGAATCGATTGAGCTATGGCTGATTCTGATTAATCGTTGAAGTTCTTTCAATTTCAATTTGTATTTTGTTTGGATTGAATTTTTTTAATGGAATCTATTGAAGTTAAGGGTTTTCAATTGTTGTTTGAATTGTGATTGTTGTTGTTGATGATGATGTTACAATTGTACCTCTATTGGGCTATATGATATTTGTTTTGATGTTGTGTTGAATTGTCTGCTTTTGTGGCTATCTTTTTTGTGCTTGAAGTTGTTGGATATTGTTATGGTTGATGCTGCTATTGTGAAATCCTTTGAAAATATATATTTTGCCCCAAACTTTAATGTTGGAAAGTGGAACATTCAGTAATATTCTGTTTTCACTCATTAACGTTCCCGCGGTACCGTTCATCACTCTCGCTGCATTACTCGGTGCTCAAATTTCAAAATTAATTGTTGTGTTATTTTGTTTTAAGAAAAATTGAATGGTTGATTATATTATCAAATACCAAAATTTGACTCGTTTTGTATTTATGTATAGTGATTATGTGAGTGATAGAGAAGCGAACTTTGACTTGTTTTTAAAACTTCTCATAAATTTTAATATTTTTGCAACTAATGGTGGTTTAGAAATTATCATCAATTTACTGATTACTTGCATCAATAATGTTAGGTTTAATTTTTTTTAAAGATATTCACCATAACCACTCTGAACCTTAACCTCTTATATACTTTGCAACTTGTGATTAGTACGCAGTGTTTTGGCCTCCGACGGCTGAAAGTCACAGTCACCTACAATTGTTGCTGGTTTCTTTTGCGACGAGACCTACGCGTGATGACATTAGAGGCGTTGAGAAACTGCTTCTGCTGAAGGTAAATATTTCAAGTTTTGTTCATTGTTTGCGTGCCTTGATTTGAGTTATTCGTTGTTGTTCTGTGAATTATTTTAATACTCTATTATTCTATTCTTGCTATAGTTATGAATTTGTGTTCATGATAATCTTATAACCTTTTATCTGACAAGAGTTGCTTCTATCGTATAATGAAGGAGCTACCAAATTATCAGCTGTGCTGGTCAAGCTCAGCTGAGTTATTTGTAAGGGCTTGTGTATTTGACATTATGTTATGTTTGTAAGCATGTCATCACTCAAAATGAAGGTCATTATTAGTTTTCTTTATATAACAGCAACACAATACTCATATGATTAATTGTTTGTTCACTTTGATAGGTTAAACAATGTGTTCATAGGAGCTTATTGGTGGCTATAGAACTAAATTGAGATACGTCCGAGATTAGTCGCTTTCTAGTCCAATTTATTGTATTAACACATTATTAGTCCCTTTTTAGTCCAATTCTTTGTACTGTCACATTATTATTCTCATGCTGCCAATCCTATTATTTGTTCTCACGTTTAGGTGGTTGATTCTGATGTGCCTTTTTTTCTATTCTTTTCAACACTTGTATCTGCTCTTGCTTATGCTATTCTTGTTATTTTCAAATTGCTAAATACTTCGTTCTTTTCAAATTATGTTTTCATCTAAGGAAAAATTTGTAATTTATGTTATTTTTGAAAACCCAGGAAATTAGGAATTCCGGGTTATTCTCTAAAACTCAGTTACTGCACTTGACTATATCTTTATATGTTCACCAAATGCAATGACAAGGAGCATTAATGAAATATAACATTTGGAGTATTTTAGTATATGATAAAATAGTCCGAGACACGCCTAATCTGAGGAGCGTTCATGTTTCATTAGTCCCGATTTATTTTTGTGAGAGACGAAAATGTGACATCACCTAATTATTATGATAAATGCCCATGGCTGCAAAATAATTATTAGGCAGTATTGTGTTATTGTGTTTGTGTGTTGAATTGTTTTTGTGTCAGTATTTTGGATTTTCTTTGCTTCCGTCATGCCTTGTGTGGTTGCTGAAAATGATTTAACTTTGTAAATGATTTAATTTGTTAATAGAGCTCACAAGCACATCTCATCCATTGCTGCTTGGGAAGACAACAAAAAGACAGCTCTAGAAGCTAAGCTCAAAAATTGAGGTAATTATTTGGTACTATGTGTAGATTTAATTGTTGTGTTTTGGTACTATGTGTAGATTTAATTGTTGTTGGTATGTTGATATGATAATTTTATTTGTAGATTTAATTATTTTTGGAGTTATAAAATTTTGGCAATTAAAAAAAAAAGGCAGATTTGGTGCAGCAGCAGAATTTTATAAGAAAAAACCTGACATTTAACATCGGGCAGCTAAATGCTGACGTGAAATGTGTGCTGGTGACGTGACATTTAACATCGGGCAGCTTAATGCCGATGTGAAAAGTGTGCTGGTGACGTAACATTTAACATCGGGCAGCTTATTGTCGATGTTAATTATGTCTATTTGACATCAGTTGTGGTTGTACACCCGATGTGAAATCGTATAGGTTACGTGGCCTTAACCTTGAATCCACATCAGTTATTTGCTGCCCGATGTGGATTAACACATATAACAACTGTCAAGAACCCGATGTTAAAAGTTGGACACATACAACATCACCTTTAGGGACATCGGATGGGACCCGATGTTAAAAGTCAATTTCACCTGATGTTAAATGTCATTTCTGTAGTAGTGCTTATACGAATGCCATTAACAATTTGAAAACTCCCACACATATGTGAGGATCTAGAATTCGAACTTGGATAACAACGTCCAACATAACAATGAGTGAGGTGGTCTCTCTACAACTATCGTAGAGGTGACAACGTGTTGATTGATGCTCATCTGCTCTTAAAACTCTCTCTTATGGTCCCCATTGTTGCTTGACTGATCCCTTGTCTTGAAATGACGAGGGCTGCAGGGAAATTTTCTCGCATACTCATGTATTGAATATTCTTTGTGGGCATGTTTGTTAGGAACATATTGAGGTTGTTGAACCATAATGGGATTTGCACAATGTCTCTTATGTTTTGATGATAACAGAGTATATAGGAACAATTGAATAAGCTAATTTGTGTACAAGTGTGCAGGACCATATAATAAAATTTATTCTGCTAAATCAAAGTTTGTTTCTGGTAGAAGAAGTTTATGAGCACATTTAACAACATCTGAAACAAGTGAGAAGCTCAAGACTTGGAAGTAACTCTGAAGAAGTCAAGCATCTGAAGGTCAGAAGACTCGGAATAAGTCAAGCATTTGAAGACATTCAGACTCTAAAAGACGTTGTTAGCATCAGAAGACTCTGACTGGTTTTGTTGTCTTCTAATGGAAGGTGACTATCAGATTCTGATAGTACAATTTGTCTTCTTTCGATCATGTGCAAAAACTAACAAAGAACTTCAAGGACAAAGGGAATCAAAACAATAATTCCAATTGAAGGAAAGGAATTTAAAATGACCTTTCAACGACATTAACCTATAAAGAAGCATTCCAACGTCTCTGATCAAGCCTTTTAAGAACTCAATTGATACGCTAGCACTCTCCAACATCTCTTAGATTATCTCGTATATAGGGACCTGAAGACTTGAAGAAATATAAGACACTGCTCTGAATTTTACAAGTGCCCTTACTCTGTCAAAATCAATAGCACATAAACACTTATATAATTTCTTAATAACTTTCATATCTTAGAAATTCTTAAGTCTTAGAGTTCATCTGTACTTCTTTGTATTACACCTCTGAATGTATATTGAGTGTAAAAACCAAACAATCTTTTATTTGATTGAGTTAGGTTGTAGAAGTCTCTTTCAGTTGTAATTGAGCATTAAAAGTCTCTTTCTCAAGTGATTGAGCAAATGAAGTCTCTTTCTCAAGCTCAATTTGACGGGTTTTCCCCGCTTTGACTGGGTTTGGGTATGGTTTGGGTTTTCCCCGATTTTGAAACACGGGTACAGGACGGGTAACGGGAATATAAGTACCCATACTCAAACTCGTCCTCAATGTAGAAAATCAATTTACTATCCCTTCTATATAAATAGAAACGCAACTCTAAATCATTTCACTCACATAGTCCGAGTCTTAGGTACCGTTTGGCCCGACTTTTTTTCTACTTCTCTACAATTTGAAGGAGAAGGTAGGTCAAACACAATATCTATTAAGTACTTACTAAAAAAGTATTCTAAACATTTTTTCCCTTCAAAAAATATTTTAACATTTTTTTATTTATTATATATTTATACAATATTTTGCCAAACAACTTCTAACTTAAAAATAGCTTTAAAACTAAAAAAATAATAAAGTAACAAAACAACTTTAACTTCTTTTTTAAAGCCCTTAATTTTAACTTTGTTTTAAAGTAGCTTGTTTTAGTATTTGTTAGAATTAATTAATTAGTATATCAGTAGATATTCATTTAATTGTACAACTTCCTAAATTTTCTGTTAATATTCGTAGAGTATACAACATCTTAGGTTAGTGCTAATTCATTGGACATTCAATGGATTTATTGCAACACCGTTATATAGAAAAGTTGTGTGATCTGATCGTATTGACACACATAATTTATAGAAATTACAGCATCCAAGGATGGTAACAATAACAACAAGTGGATATGGATTTGCATTGGACTGGGGACTGTTCTACTCATTATCGGTATTTCCATTCTTTTTCGAGCCTTAAGGAAACGAAAATATGTTATTCAAGGTAATTACATTTTTCTTACAAAATAATTTTAATACTATTATAACAATATCCCTAGATAATTCATTTTTTACATTGATATCAACGGAGAGGGAAAGAATAAGAATGCAGATTGAGATTCAAGATCTTGAAGGTTCTAGGCCATACTCTGATGGCGATAATCTAGAAGGCGAATTAAGCAACGAAGATGACTTAAAAGTGTTTAGTTATTCATCAGAAAACAAGTTAGGACAGGGTGGCTTTGGACTTGTTTTTAAGGTGACCATTGTTTTAGTTTTGCTGAGATAAAGTAACTGCATCATAAAACAGTTGAGATTACGCGGTCATCGTTTTTTTTAACAATGTGTTTTTATATTCAATACAGGGAATTCTACCTTCAGGGCAAGAAGTAGTTGTGAAGAAACTTTCAAAAACTTCTGGACAAGGGATGATTGAGTTTAGAAATGAATTAACACTCATTTGTAAGCTTTAGCATACAAATCTTGTTCAACTAATCGGTCATTGCATTCATGAACAAGAGCAGATATTGATCTATGAGTATATGCCCAATAAAAGCTTGGACTTCTTATTTGGTAAGAAATATTAATTGTTACAATCTCATTAAAGTTGTGTATTGACGTGTGTGTGGCTGAATAAAAATATAACAACTCTCCATTCATAAGTTTCAGCAAGCTAAGGATATAAATGGTTTCATTAACTGATAATTAAAATTTAGAAGAGTAATGTAAGTTTCGTTATGTTGAGAGCTAAAAGATAATAACAATTTTAACTATGTTGAATATCTATATATCATAAATAATGGTTGTTTAATATAACACTTTTTCTCATGGTATTTTCTTTCTTTTTTCTTGAAAAGATTCCACTAGAGGAAAGTTGCTACATTGGAACAAACGCTTCAACATAATTGAAGGAATTGCTCAAGGATTACTATACCTTCACAAATACTCAAGACTCAAAATTACTTACAGAGATTTAAAGGCTAGTAATATTCTCCTATATCAAAATATGAACCCCAAAATTTCTGATTTTTGTGTGGCAAGAATGTTCACAAAACAAGAAACCGAAGCAAATACAACAGGATAGTTGGGACATAGTGAGTTTCTCGTGTTATTTTTTGCTACTAAATTCTTTTGAGAATTGTGTAAACTGAATCTGTTTTGTAATATCATGATTGTTTAATGTTTCATATAGTGGTTACATGTCTCCAGAGTATGCAATGGAAGGAATTTTTTCTACAAAGTCTGATGTGTACAGCTTTGGAGTCCTGCTCCTAGAAATTATTAGTGGTGAAAAATGCAATAGCATGTACTGTGAAGACAGACCACTTAATCTAGTAGGACATGTACGTGATCATTTCGCTCTCTACTCCCTTTATGAATTTTATGCATGTTGTTTGAGTTTTGACATGAAAAATAATCATTGATGTCACAGGCATGGGAGCTATGGAAAGAAGGTGTTATTCTTCAGTTGGTGGATCCATTGCTAAATGAGACATTTTCTGAGGATGAGGTGCTAAGATGTGTTCATGCTGGTTTATTATGCGTACACTACAAGAAATTGTCCTTTTAGAGACCGAATTTTCGGTCGCTATATCATCAAAATCGGTCACTAACGAGTTTAGTGACCGAAATAGAGACCAAAAATAAGAGTTGCTAATTCGCTAGTCGCTAATTCTTAGTAACCGAAATAGCGACTGGTTTTCAGCGACTGATTATGCAACTGAAATTAGTAACCGAATTAGAGACTAATATAGCGCTTCCGAGTTTAGAGACCGATTTTGTGGCTGAATTCATTGACTGAATTAGTGACTGATGTTCGAGACTGAATTTGTCACCAATTTTGCAAACTGACTTTGTGACCGATTTTATCAACTTGTAAAACAATCAGTCACTAAATCGGTCTCTAAGTATGTTGGGCAAAAAAAAAAAATCAATCAAAATATGATTTTACCTCTGCTTGTATATTAATATCATACACATCAAAATAAACATTTATGTATTAAACTCAGTACCAACAGTATACACAGTAAAATAAGCCTTGGCCTATGGTAGTATATTATTACATTAACTAAGAAACTAACTTTATTACGATATAGAAAAGAAAATTCGGAAACCATGAACTGCATATTTTTAACTAGTTGGAATGGCCTGGATCTCCATTTTTTTCTTGCATCCATAACTCTAATGTTGCTGTTCTTGAGTACAACCTGCCAATATCAAACAACTTAGCATCATAATATAACACACTTAAGATACTTTACATATAAGAAAGAGTCAAAAAATAAAAAACACACGTAAGGTTGATTTCCATTGGTACAAGGTCTGCATTCCCATGCAAGCGAAGTGCAAGGGTACTTTACTCTTAAACTAGTACTTTGGGTTCAACACTTTGCATTCACTTAAAGCAACACATTTATTAGGAGTACATAATTACCTCAAAATTTGTAGAACCTATGTTTTCTTATATGAACGAGGTTAGCGAACCGATAAACAGCAATAAAAGCTCCACTGGACTGCATGTAACAAATTAAACAAACATAAGTATAAAACTTAACTCTAGTGAATCAGTATAATTCAATGAAAATGCAAATAAGCATATACTCATAACACGAATAATCAGTTAAAACACAAGTATACAAGCCAGATAATCTCAGAATGTCATTATGCACACAGTAACACTACCATGTGCTGGGCCAAATTTTAGTAGTACATATTAATTAATGATTTCCCTCAAGTGAATTTTTCTTCACAAAACATTAAAGCTATTACATCGGTAAAATATTGCCCATAACTAAAAAAGTAATTTAGATCAATATTCATCTATTTGGTATAGTTACATCATATTATCCTCCCCAACCATAAATTAATATACCCTCCACTATCCCCAACCTGAATTTTGATGATTTAATGTTGTAATCATTATCATTTTCAAGTTGGAAGTTCATTTTCTCTAATGAAACCATTATATAGATTAAAGTTGTCAATATTGTTCCCGTGTTGCAATTGCCATTAAAGAAACAAATTCAGCCGATCTTCACAAACACCAAAGTACTGATAAACTTTCCAGGACTAAAAACCCGACTTCAGCCCTAGATTTTTCTTAACAAAAATAATCCGCCATGATGCTTAGGTACCAGATTTCTAAAATTTTGTTTTTGAGAAGCATGACCATTTCACTAAAGTCAGTTGTCTACAAAACAAAAACAACAATCCTAGATGTCTTGCTGCAATGCACCCTGATAACATATTCATAACAGCAAAGATAATTATGAATATAGAAATTAATAAAATAATCATTGCACAGGAAGGAAATTGCTCATTATTAAATAAAATAGGAACTTGTGGAGAATCCAATAACTCCTCTTTTACTTCCTTTTGGAACTGACTTGAAGTTGTGCTAGAGGCAGGAGATGGGGGTTCTTCAACTTGTGGTTCTGTAGCAGCGGCTGGTTGGCCCTTGGCAGGTGCAGGTTTACGAAGTCTCACACCTGGTCCCGGTCGTTGCTGCAATGTCAAGAGAATTTGTTTGTTAAGTGAAAGCATGCAAGAAGAAGAGTGAGATATGTTAAGAGAATAAAATGGTTGATGTAACATTGTTAGTTACAAGTTAATTATTAGGTTGCCAGGTTGTTGTTGTTGCCATAATTACAGTGCTATATAATCATTTCTTGTATCGAATTTGTTCATATATTGAATATGAATTATGATTGCGTGATAAAGAGTTACTTCCCTTTCTCCCATTTTCCTCCAACAATGAATACTTTCAAGATGGAAGAGAAAGGAAAGGATATATAATGCTCGCAAAGAACACTTTCCTCCAACGATGAATACTTTCAAGATGGAAGAGAAAGGAAAGGATATATAATGACAGCAAAGAACACTACAATATGCATACTAACGATCCATCAAATGTTAATCTACAAAATTTCTAATGAATAACAACTTTACGATGTTTAACGATATAAAAACATGGAATGAAATATATTCAACAGTATAAACGAATAAAACAACTTTACGATGTCTAACAATACAAACACATGGAATGAAATATATTCAACCGTATAAACGAATAAAATATGAGAGTCATTTTGCTCATCAGGAAAAAAAAAAGTCATTCCAGTTATCAGTTAGTTTCCTTGTTCAAATCGCCCTAGATTAATGATTTAACAGGTATGTATTAAGTTGCTTTAACTGTGTTCTGATATGCACATCCATAAGTACTTATATCCAAAGTTAAGTCAAACTCAAATGGAATAGAAAACAAAACCAATGCATAATCATAGTGAACTACCTGAGCGGGCTGAGGTGCTGGTGTTGATTGTGCTGAAACAAACTTCAAAATGTCATATATCCTAGTCTGACTGTAACTAACAGCTCTTCGAGAATACAAGACTACATAATCTCCCGCCCTTGTCCTTAGTTCCGACAAGCTCCGATCAATTTCTGGCTCATGTTTTGCAACATATGGTCTAAAGAAGGAATCATATACATATGTTGTTCCCTAACACAAACGTAAACTTTACCATCATATTGAAGAAATGCAAATAATATGCTTATATCAGATTCTAACACAGAAAATAATTATATACCTTTGTTTTGGGGTACCACAAAAATATGAAAAATGCCAACTTAGCTTCACAATACATTGGGACCCTTCAAGAAGAAATCAATTCAAAAATAAGAATCCATGATAAACTGTATTTGAATTAGAACAGAAACCTTCAAAGATAGAGTCATCTACCATGATACAAAAGTATCTCCAAATCTCTCACACACTGTCATAACAGCAACCAAAATCCTGCAACATGGAAAGATAAAAACAGGATTATTCACCACAAGTTATCAAATACTACACGTTTGGCATCAAGGATCAAACAATATTCCATACCAATACTGGCACCAAAATCGAAGTTGTTCAATTTCCGGCTTATTCTTTTCAACTACTTTATAGCATTCATACGCTGGATAGGCATAGCCAAAATCACTCTTGCCATTACACCAAAGGACAAATAAAATCATTAAATTTCAAATACCACAATGCTAATCATTAAACAACAACCAAGTCTTAATTATCCCACTAAGTGGGGTGAGCTACATGGATCAAACAATGTCATAATGTTCCATCACAATGCTAATCATTATCACCATATAGATTCAAAAAAATTGGAGAGTGTGAAACATACACAAGCGCCCAGGTAAGAAAGGATCCTATCATTCTGTATCCCTGAAATTAAAAATCAAAGATAACCTGTTAATCCAAAGTCCAAACAGGATATACCACAACATCCAATCCAAGCAACTAAAACCAAAGAACAATGCTACTGTTAATATAATTAAGCTTCCAAATTCTAATTCATAACTAAAATAGTTCTAATTCCCTGTTCACTAAAGTTTTAGATTAACAGGTCTTAATTGGAGACTTCAAAAGAAATGAAAATATCCAAATAAAGGAATTACCTCTACTAGAGCAACAAAGGATGTCATCATATGGGCAGATAAACCTTTACGAGCCATCTACAAGTTCAAATCACAATTTAGTAGACAGTAAACCTTTATCCTCCCTCTCCAATCAGAACAGTACAACAATGTAAAAGCTATATATGGGCAGATAAAATAACTATCATTGCAGAATCCGAAATCAACAATGTCAAGTAAAAGCTAAAAACAGAAATTGAAGATTAAAACCAAGTCAATTTGGGTGGCAATCCGAGGATTCAAAACAAAGATAATAATAGCATAAGAAAACCAAGACATTGACACCTTACCCATCCTGCAAATGAAGCAAAACGAGAAACAAAACATTTTCAACTATAGAAATTCTTAATTCATAACAGTAAGTAGCAACATATAACCCCTCGAATTTAGAGGACAACAATTAATTTAATACCGACACATGTAGTAACATTTAATTGTATATTTGATTTGATTGAATTAATTTTCTAAGAATATTTTGCTATGGTTTTGCAGACATATAATTGAAATTGAGAGAGAAGGGAGTAATAAGTACCATGATGTCCATGTGAAGCCAATCAGCGCCGGAATTGATCATACGATGAGCTTCGGAAGCCAAATTAGCGAAGTCAGATGATAGCATCGAAGGAGCTATTTTGGGTGTCACACCCATTTTTTCTTCTTTTGGTTTTCAGGTTCTTATTCACGATTCGGTATTGGTGGTGTAGATCTGAGATTTGGGAATTTGTCCGTAATAGAGATTTGGGTTCGTGGGTGTAGATCTGAGATTTGGGTTTGAAGATCTTAGTGCTTAGCCGGAAGCAGGGCATTCCACCGATTCATTTTTCCAAAGATGGAACTCGGCATACGCGTAGGAGCGAACATGATCTGGAGATAGGTAATAGGAAGAAGGATGTTGATCTGGGAGCGTAGGAGCGAGGGAGCGTAGGAGCGAAGGAGCGTTCTGGGAGCGTAGGAAGAAGGATGTTGATCTGGAGATACGCGTAGGAGCGAAGGTGTGTTCTTGGTGAGAGAGAATTAAGGGTTTTTCTTTTGCTGAAATTTTGAGGGATTGAGAAAAGGTAGGTGTGTATCTTTTTTTATTTTTTAACTTTCCTTTTAAGAAAAAAAAGTTTAATTATATTTTTTCTCAGATCCATTAGTGACTGAATTGTTTGTCTCCAATCTGGTCGCGAAAATAATTTGTGACTGATTTAGCGACGCAAATGTTTTTGGTTATTAATCAAAAAAATTAGTCTTTATTTCAGTCGCAATTGTGACCGAATATTTTCAGTCTCCAAATCGGTCACTAAAGGCGAGTTTTTTAGTAGTGGTAGAAAAAAATGCAGATGATCGTCCCACCATGTCCAATGTTATATCAATGTTAAATAACAAAATTAATGTAACACCCATACTAAATTATCTAGAATATTTAGCATGCGTATTAATCTGATATCGGATACATTAAAAATTTCAATAATAATAATACATACATCTGAATGAGTACAAGTTGACTCGTTTATACAGTTATCCAAATATCATAAAATACACTTTCATATACATATATATATAATCTAACAACCTCCTGAGCTTTTCCACAACGAGCAACTGCACTCCATCCAGCGTCTTCTTGAAGAATGTCATCATGAACATCTCCTGATAACCTGAAAACCTGCACCAGAAGGATTGGGGTGAGACATAATGTCTCAGTGAGCTCCAGCCCAACCTACTGTTGGCAACCACGGGGGAAACCTAGGGTCGCCGTGCCTACTCTTAGCGATCTTGGGGATACCTACGATCGCCATCATTCTCTACATATTTCGCGATCAGGGGAAAACCTAGGATCGCTACATGTCTTTACCTCATCTTATACTTTTCATGTACATAATCTTATGCTTAGTGATCGAGGGGAAGTCTATGATCACTTGCTGATGTCTAATGACTACTTTGTCTTAACTCTTAGCACATAGCACGTATACATATTCATATTCGTTTTCATAATCATCTTTTCATAACATAAAGTTAGAAGTTAGCGTTGAACAAACATTACATTATCTTGGTTCATTTTACGGAGTGCATCCGGGTGGAGTAACCCTAAAGTACATCTCACATCATACCGGTGAAAATTCCTATCATATCAGGCTAACACCGGACTCCTCTTATCGTTGTGTGGACAACTCTCTCGATGAAGTCCCATCCGGCGAATCCCGGAGTCTACTGAACACAACTTAACTTTGCATGTAGACAACCCTCTCGGAGAAGTCCCATCCGGCGTATCCCGGAGCCTGCTGGACATGCTTAATCTTTTAACATACGTGTGGACAATCCTCTCGGAAAAGTCCCATCCGGCGTATCCCGGAGCCTGCTGGACACGTTTAACATATTCTTATAACTTACGTGTGGATAGCCCTTTCGGAGAAATCCCATCCGGCATAATCCGGAGTCTGATGAACACGTATAATCTTTATCATTAAATTCTTAACTTAAGTTCATATGTATATCTTATTCGTTCATATTCTTGTGCATATCTAATGCATTCTTAAGTAATCATTCTTAAAAACTTAACCTATAAATAGGATCTTAACTTTGATCACTGGATCATTCTTATTCTCATTAATTCTTAACTTTCGTACTTAAAAGTACGTCTAATAATTGCTATAAGCTTTTGCATACTTAATGCATTTCTTGAGGGAACTAATCTTCCAAAAACATAACCTATAAGTATAGGATCATAGGCTTATCGTTATCATAAGCCACTACTTGCTAGAACATTTGCATATTCGTTTAGACTTTGCCCTCTTAATTCAAACTATTCTAAGTCAATGCACAATCCTTGATCCATACATTTTCATCCTTTTTGGGAGCCTCTTGAATGTGTTAAAATGGTGGTGAATGTTTCTAAAAAGTTTATGGAGAAAACGGATGCGGAAAACCATGCCTACGCGCCCCAGAACACCTAAAACAGCTAAGCTGTCATGGCTGTTCTGGGCTTGGGCGCTTGTAGCGACCAGCCTGGCGCTTGTAGCGACCAGTGGCGCTTGTAGCGACCAGCTGGGCGCTTGTAGCGACAGTAGGCAGAATAAAATTCTGCCTGGTCGCTGTAGCGAGCTCCAGCTCGCTGTAGCGACCATGACAGGTCCAAAAATCTCAAAAATGGTATTTTTTCATCATTCCAAGCCATCCCAACACACCCAAGCTTCCCCAAAGGTATAAAAAGGATTTTCTTAAGCTTATAAATCATTTAAACATGGCTGGAACATGGAATTAGCATATAACATGATTTAGGGCATTTTTCATAAAATTGCTCTAAGTATAAATTACTCGTAAACTTACTCAATACGTGTTCTAAAACCCTAGGGAGCTCACCTTGAACCTTGATTGGTGCTTATAATGCTCATTCCAAAACCCTAGCTTGATTTCTCCTTGATTCTTCTTGTTCTAAACCTCCAAAGCTTAAGCTTGCTTGCATAAAACACATAAGGATTGCATGAAGTTTGATGGGTGAATGCTAGAGTGATGGTGAGGGCGTGGAAGTGGGAGGAAGAGGAGAGAAACCAGATTTGAGAAAGAAGGGTGAGGAGAGGAAATGGAAGAAAATATCTTCCCCCTTCTTTTTTAAATAAACTCCTCCTTCTCTATAATTACGAAAATGTCATGCCACATATTTACAAGTTTGCTATGCTTGCTTAATAAGCTTCTAACTCATTTAACTGATACTTATAAATGGGATATTACCCTTACCATATAAATAAGCCCATTAACTGACAATTTACCAAATTGTCCTCTGCTCAAACATTTCTGATACATCGTCTCAATATTAATAAATATTCGAGTCTTAGGCGGGATATTACAATTAAAGTGGATGTTTTGCCTAAGAAACCAGCATACTATGGTGGAACAAGAGTTTTTGATGTAGAAACGTATGCCGAAGAAGTTGGTGTGGATTCCACACATGAAAACTCTCATTCACATGTACAATCAGTATAGATAGATGCAGGGAAGAAAATACCAAATTTATCAGATAATCTTTTACGCTAGAGATGTACTAATATGTGATTGTTTTTTATTATTTTTTGACACACTAATATATGTGATAAATAAGGGAGCACAACCTGGAAGACAAAGATGCAATAAACCATATTAGAAAGAAATGAGCAATAGATGGACATTGGACCAGAAAGGTGCACACATACCAAATATGTGCACAAACTAAGACATTGAGCAGAGCCAACTCTAAAAATGGCAGCCGAGAGTGGCAAACGTTAACTTATGCAGTGGCTGACAATAACAACAGAAACAAGCTAAACTTTGAAAATATAACGATCAAGTACAGTCCCAAACTTTCGAAAACTCGGCATCTATAAAGTGTTGCCACAGGCCAAGGAGGATTGTACCACTCTGATACCAGGTTGAAGTTATAGGTCTTAGGAAAAATAAGAACAAATGTAATTATGGTGTAATATGACAAAATAATCTTTATAGTAACTTGACCATTAACTTCCCTATTTATATAGATACAAGATTTCTAATAAAAAAAAACTAAGATGACTAAGTAACAGGAAACTAATATATTAGGGGATAAACTAAGATACCCCAAGATAATATCAAAGATATTACAATATATTTACTTATATTCTAACAATAATATATTTGAGATGTTATAAACAGCAGAATTCTACTTGTGAATTTTAAGCAACTTCAGGGAAAAGGAAAAGGAAGAAGTCCAATGCAAATACACTGACCTTTACAGCAATTGTCACAAATCATCATCCTATCGCATCACTATCTCCTCCTGAAGTCAATGGATTGGACAACAAATCCACCAATGTGAAATATATCTTCCTTGAATCTAATCCTAGTTTCAAATTTTATTTAATCTTAATTTAAATTTTAGATAAATCATAATTGATTCATTAAATTAATTTTAACAAATTAAATATAGACTAATTCTGATTCAGTTTTAAATTAAAAATATAGTAATTAAAATAAGAAACAATATTTACTAAATGATAGGGACAACAAAATATTTAACCTTTTAAATATTAATACCATTAAAATTTAATAGAAAATAAACTTGAAAACTCGTGATTTTATAAAGACAAAAAACATATTTATTTTTTGGGTTAAATATGTTTTTGGTCCCTAAAAAATTGGGAACTTCTAAGTTTAGTCCTTACTTAATTTTAATAGGCTTTTTAGTCCCTATAAAAAAAATTTACTTATAATTTTAGTCCCTGCTAAAACAAAGTTTGTTTAATTATCCTTAAACTCTTAAATTTTTGAACGATTTTTTTGAGACAAGTTTAGAACACTATGAAAGGCTCATTTACAAAAATTTAGAATTTTTAACATGAAACGAATTAAATATGAATTTTTTAAACCGACAAAAGTTAAAGATAAAAGTAACAAAATCTGGACGTAGAAATCAAATTTTGCGATAATTTTTTGCGGATGAACTTTTAGTAATGTTCTTAACACGTTTGCAAAAAATTGTTCAGAAACTTAAGAGTTTAAGCATAAATTAAACAAATTTGAATTGAGTAGGGACTAATACTGAGTGCCGAAATTTTTTTTAGGGATTAAAAGAACTATTAAAATTAAGTAAGGACTAAACTTAAAAGGTCCCAATTTTATAGGGACCAAAAACATATTTAACACTTATTTTTTTAAAAATTAAGGGACTGAATATTAAATTTTGGCCACATTCAATTGACTAAATCTAAGGAACTGAATTGGTGGATAACATGATATCAAGGAATCTCTAACTTATTTTTCATTGTTTGGGATCAATATGAAAACTCAATCTTTTACACTTTAATTGATTGACTTGTATTAAAAAAAAGGTGTCAAGAGCTTGTTTTGTACATGGTTGATAAGTTGAATAAACTATATTCAGTGTAAGACATAAAGCATTATTATGACATAAAGCAATGTGGTCTTCTTTTGATTAGAAAAATGAACGCCAAAGCTCCTTTAATGACAGATTGGTCATTGCATTCCCACATGGAAAGGAAGTGACATAGCAAGGGCTGATTTGTGTTATATGGGTATAACACTAATAAAGGATGCCAAAAATGGGGTGAAGCCAAGATACCTGCTTGCAGGAATCCTGGTGATAAGTTTGATAGAAAGCCAGGTTGCAGTAATGAAAATATGGTATTCGATATCGAAAATGATAGTTATGACATAAGTGATTGCCAAGCTATTTGCTAGAGTAAATGCAGCTGCCTTTGGATTCAAAAGCTTGTATGATAATGGAACTGGTTGTGTCTTCTTGGTATCAACCTGAAGGTTATACAAGGAGTGATGATGACTTATTCTACATTCTAGTTAAGAACACCACCGATCACAAAGGTATGTAAGTCCCTATATATTGAAATAATGATGAGGAATAACAAGTCCTAAGTTGATTATGTAAAACAATTTTAGAATAAACATTTAGTTTTAATTCGTCCATTACTACTTACTACTCCTGATTGCATGTTATGACATTATTTAATACATTTGCCAACTTCGTTTAATGGGAAAAATGCTTTGATGTTATGAACTATCTATATGCCATCTAAGAAGAAATTAGATCCCCTACAGCCAATGAACATTGCAACAGTTGTAGGACTTGTGCCAGCTAAGAATTGTTGTCAAATCCTGACTTAAATCCTAAAATCTAGGATTTTGCGACTTTATTCGCCTTCAACGACTTAAATCCATAGCAGAATTCCAAAATAGGCAAGATCCTACTAAAACCGCACAAAATCGTGAAATCCATACAAAATCGCAGGATTTTAAAGGGTTTGAAGGATTTTGTCCATTTTTTTTAGTCATTTATGTACAAGTATTTTGTGAACTTTAAACTGAGTCATTTATGACTATATACAATTTATAACATATATTTAGCATTGTTTTTGTTTTGATAAAATCCATCGATTTTGATTGCGATTTTACGATTTCATATATCGATTCTACAAAAATAGTTAAGTAAAATCCTTCGATTTTGATTGCAATTTTACGTTTTCGATTTTGCTCTTCCCTTTCGACCTGAAACAAAATCCCAATTTTGACAACCTTGCAGCTAAGAATATTACATCGATATGTCCAAGAAAACATATATATAATAAGATTCTCTAGAAGTTCATTTAGATGTCAAAATAGAACTTAATTTCATTGACTTATTAGCTTGTTAATCTATTTTCGGAAAGTCTATGCCACTCACTACTTAACTGGTGTAGGCGTTCATAAAATTATTGTAAAGTAAGCATTAAAGCAAGCTATCAGGCCTTGTCAAGCTTTTAAATAAGCAAAAATGAATCTACGACAAGTATAGGTCGAACTTAGGCGTGACATTTTTCATATATGCTAGGCTCGGGCCTTGCAAAGCCTAGCCTAGTCCCAACCCTACTATTGGTAGAACAGTTGAATAGGGAATGGTTTTGAAAATGGGCTCCATGAACGAACAAAACAAGTAACTCAATGAAATTAAAATAACTAAATCAGCTCCTTGTTTTAAAGTATCTGTTAAAAATAAGTAAATCTATAAAAAAATCCTTTAATTGTAAAACTTCCTAGATTGTTTCATAATATTCTTAATTAGAATGTACAACTTCCTTGGTCATTGTTAATTCAATAGGAAGTAAATGTATTTATTGTAATACAAGTTGTGTGATCTGAGTATTTGGTGAGAAAATATCAATTGTTACAAAGTATAAGGTTTTGTATTGTCGTGTGTGTGCTTGTCTGAAGAATAATATAACCACTCTCCATTCATAAGTTGTTTCCTTGATTTTGGTGTGGCAAGAATGTTCACAAAACAAGAAACCGAAGCAAACACCAATAGGATCGTTGGAACATAGTGAGTTTTTCGTGTTCTCTTTTCTTTCTAAATTCAACTACAAATGGAGTAAACTGGATCTATTTTGTAATATCATTAATAATTTTTGTTTCATACAGTGGTTACATGATGTGACCCTAAGATATTCTCCCTTGATAAGAATAATAATGTCATTATGGAATAAAAGAACCAAATTATTTTTGGTTTAAATTGTTATTTTCGTAGGTCATTATGTATCTGTCTTGTTTTCATCGTATCTACAGCTCTGCAACTCCGATTGAGGTGATCTTTGAAGCGTTGGAAAGGGTACAAAATTACCTACATTTCATACGTTGGACTCAGAAGCAAAATCGTCATATTTCTTGGTGTAAAATGCGTATGAAGTGGATGACGTGATTTTGATGAATTGGCTGATGTAAGAGAAGAATTATGAAAGTGTAACGTCTTGAAGCTATTCAGCCATGATGATTAAAGAAGCAAATGAATGTGTAACCTTTCCATGCATTGATACAGTTACCCACCTTAGAGAGTTATTTTGTAACCTTTTATTTTCATTAATCAGCCACCAAAACATTATTGCAATTAGTGGCTGCATTTCCTTTCATTTTCTAGGAGTTTTACAATCAATATCATCATGTAATAAGCTCATATAAATAGAGCACGAAAATGATATGTAGACAGATGAATTTTGATAAAGAAAATCACTTTATGTGAATTTGGAAGCTTTGCTTCTTTTTGGTTCTGGATTGAACCATTAATTGATCTTATCAAGAAACCACGTTTCTTGTCACTACTAGAAAATTCCATTTTTGCTATGGAATTTTGTGACGGGATAAATTCCGTTGCAAATTGTGACGGATTTTGTGAGGGATTTGGTTAAGGGCCATTTTTGCTATGGAATTTTGTGACGGGATAAATTCCGTTGCAAATTGTGACGGATTCTGTGAGGGATTTGGTTAAGGGGTCACTAGCGATGGATTTTGTGAGGGATTTGGTCCATATCTAAATATTCCGTCACTTATTCCGTCGAAAAATTCCCCTTATGCTTAGTGACGTCCTTGTATTCCGTCACAAAGAGATTTCGCATTTTTTTATTAATGATCCAAAAGTTTAAAATACTTCTAATTTTTGGCTTTAGATGAGACTTGAACCCAAGACCATTTATTGATGAACAAGGCAATTTACCACCACGCCATATTGATTCTTTTGTTATTTGGTTCAATTTGTTATAATTAATATGTTATAACAGATTTTTTTTTAAAACTTATCATTTTCTTCCCCTGACAGAGTTTCTTCAACTCGTTTCAACACAAACACTCAAATCGTTTTTTTTCCTTCATCAGTCTCCAGAAACAACAACAACTTCCACAACAACAACTTCTCCTTCATCAATCTCCAACAACAAATCGTCTTTTTTTATCAACTCTAACACTCAAACACCATATTTTTTTATTCTCCTTCATAATTTTCCATTGACCAGCTAATAGATTATAGTCATGATCCTTGTGTTTGCATCTGAACTCAAACGCCATCCTTCTCCAGATCTGAGTTCTTTGATGTTTTCGATTTTGAATGTTTTGTTGTAACAGATTTTTTTTTGCAATTTTTTCATTTTCTTCCACTGACAAATACCTTCTAAGAATTCTAGGGTTTCATCGTCTCCACTGATAGCAGCTCGCGCCTCCGTCTCAGACCTTCTCATACCTCGGAACAGAAATCATGGTGTGTTTCTTTCTCTGCATCCGTTGAATTTCATCTCTTTGTAAACTTCTCAATACTCATCTCTGTAATTGATTTTGTGGGTTATTTTTTGCAGGCACCCAAGAAGAATAAGGCTCCTCAACCTTCCTCCAGGCCAGCCAAATCATGCAGTGGCAAACAGAAGAAGAAGGTTCGTTTTCTCTTAAATTTTCTTGCACTTAGATTTGGTTTATCATATGTAATGAATGGTGAATAATGAAATTTGGAGATTTGATTCATAGTTTGATACTGCTCCTGTGAATAAATTATATTGTCCTGTTTGGTTTGAATAATTTGAGGTTATCTACTTACATAAGCTTATAACCTTTTTTCGTAAGCTGTTTTCAACTCATTTTCACAAGTTCTCCAAGATAGCTTATGAAAATAGCTCATACAAAAACAATTAAATTTAATTTTTGGCCTTTTTTGGATTAACATCTTATTCACAGCTTACATCGCATGCACTTATTATGATAATCACTTATGTATAAGCTTGCATAAGCTATTTTTATAGTAAAAGGGAAATTAATGTTAATTTTTGTGTGTGTATGCCATAAATTGTTATAAATTGTGTGTGTATAAGCTTATATTTTTGTGACAATTTGATTAATGGGCTAGTGTAAATTTTCATTTTTCTCACTTGGGTTGCTTTTTGTTCATGATTGTAACGACCCTATTTTCGTATATGATATTTTTATATATTTTATTTTATGGATGTGTATTTATAAATATTTTCTCGTAATCGAGATATAATTATTTAGCGCGAGGGTAAGTTCGTAATCGAGTTTTTTAGAGTTTTGGGCGAATTGGGCCAAGAGGGTGAATAGTATTGGGCTTTTGGGCTTTTGAGTAGTAATGATCAAGTGCATATGAATGTAGTAAGCTTGGATTAAATTGTATGGCTAGGATTGGTCCATGATGGTTAGTAAAGATGGATGGCTAGGATCTATTGCTAGGGATATAAGATATTTTGTGAGAATGAATAGTGCCATTCCTCATTTTCTTTGTGAAGAAAACGTGAAAGAAGAAGAGGAGAAGAACAAGAGGAGAGCTAGGGCAAGAAAAGCAAGAGGAAAGCTTGAGATTTGCTAGGTTTGAGAAGGTAAGAGAGTTAGTATTGCTTGATTACAAGTGATTGAGAAGGGGAGAATGTCTATTTCTCCATCCCAAACTTCTCCTCACTTTGTCTAGGTTTTGTTAGAAAGTTTTTATGGTTTAAAGTTGTTAATGATTATGTTTTGCTTGCTTGAATGCTAATTGATGCTGTTAGCATGATTTGTTGGAGTTATTGTGTTGTGGGTTCATAAGAAAAGTTTATGAAAAGTTATTGTCTTGAACCCTAATTTCTATGCTTGATGCAATCTTTGCTTGTGATGGTTTATAAATGATGTTTTATGATGGAAAGTTGTTTTTAACAAGTTCTGGAACTTGGGTAACCATAGATGGGCTAAAATGGTGGAAAAATCACATTTTTTTACATGACTGTACTGATACGGTCGCTTGTAGCGACGGAACCTCGCTTGTAGCGACCAGGCAGGATTATTCCCTGCCTATCTGCGCTTGAAGCGACCACACTGGCGCTTGTAGCGACCAGGCTCGCTTGTAGCGACCGAAGGTTCGCTTGTAGCGACCGAAGGTTCGCTTGTAGCGACCAAGCAGGATGATTCCCTGCCTATGCTCGCTTGTAGCGACCAAGAGCTCGCTTGTAGCAACCAACCCTGGACAGGCCAACTTCGTTGAGTCGTTCTGGAGGTCCTGGTGCGCGCGGAGATGTCTTTTTGATACTGTATTTTAATAATACATTTTTGGAAACCTTGCCCACCATTTTAATCCATCCCTAATGTTTTCTAAAGAGTATTTTGTTTTCAAGAAAGTTTTGGAGTAAAAACTCTAGCATGTGTGTGGGATTAGCAAAGTGTGTGGGTTTCCCTTTTAAAACCCTTATTTGTGAGATTGTTAATCAAGGTTGAGTGTATACATGTTGTATATTATGATGTGGCCATGAGTGCCTAGTGTTTGTGTTTGTTGTTGATGTTATGATAATTATCAGAGTGCTGATAATTAGTTGTGTTTATCAGAGTGCTGATAATCTAGTGTTTGTGTTTGTTGAATCATCATGCATTTCATGATTGTATGATATCCGTGTGCGGATAAGAAACCCAAGAGTGCTTGGTTATCAAGAGTGCTTGATATTATCAAGAGTGCTTGATAAGGATATAAGTTTATCCAAGATGATTTGGTACCACATGCATTAGTGAATGCATTTTGAGGCATGCATCCTTTGTGACATTAGTGTTCATTTAGGAATTATGTGTACATAATGGTTGTTATGTGGTAATTGTTATTGATGAGTTTTGTGCATTATGTGTGCATAATGGTTGCTTAATTGATAAGTGTTATTGATGTGTGTTGGGTTTTGGTTATGTATAATTATGTGTTATTTATACATATTTATTGTTGTGATACTAACACTCTCTGTTTTGTGTTATGTGCTGGATCTTTGGGGATCCAGATTATCAGGTTGGCGAGGCTATCGTTGAGGAATAGTCCTTTGCTGTTTAGGAGCTTTTGTAGTGGTAAGGGCATAGCTTAGCTATCCTTACATTTTTGGTACTAGGTGTTGTATCCTAGTTAGAGTCTAGTGCTCTGATATTTGTAACACTACTTTGGGGTATCTGAACGTTTATGTATAGTTTTGGCAATGGTCTCTGTGTAGAATTGCCTCTTTTGAAAATCTTATGTATATATTTTTGTGTAATATATGCATGCTTGGTTATAAGCATTTGTTCGTTGTTTTCCGCTGCTGTGTTTATGAATCAAATATGTTTTGATTTCTGCAGATGTTTTTGAAAATTGTTTCCTTAATGTTGTAACTTCCTATGGCCTTAACGTTTTGTTTTATTAAAGTTAATAATCGGCGGTTAAGGGTTAGGGTGTTACAATAGTTGGTATCAGAGCAGGTCGATCCATTGGATCAATTAAGTTTAGTATACCCTTTGTGTAACATGTGTTTTCTTAAACACTTTGTTCTCACTTGTGTTATGTGATGTTTGGTAGTGTGGATATGACGCAACGAGCACTTGCGGATGCGATGGAGCGGATGGCTGATGCCATGGCTCAGGATGCTGCTAGTAGGACTGCGGATAGAGCCGCACAACAAGCTAGAGGAGGCGGAGAAGATGAGTTGAGACTCGAGAGGTTTATGAACAACAAACCGCCTATCTTCAAGGGAGGATACGATCCAGATGGAGCTCAGACTTGGTTGGAAGGAATTGAGAGAATTTTTGGGGCTATGCGTTGTCTGGATGCGCATAAGGTATTGCTGGGAGCGTATGTTCTCCATGATGAAGCTGATCATTGGTGGGGAAATGCTAGTCAGAGGTTGGGAGCTGGTGGAGCTTTAGTTACTTGGGCTCGTTTCCGGAGAGAGTTTTTAACCAAGTATTTTCCGGCAGACGAGAGGAACCGTAAGGTGATTGAGTTCATGGAGCTCAAGCAGGGAAGTTTATCTGTTTCTGAATATGCGGCCAAGTTTGAAGATTTGTGTCGTTTTGCTCCTCATTACAACACGGTGGAAGCTGAGGAAGACAAGTGTGTGAAGTTTGAAAATGGGCTGAGGCCGGACATTAAGCAGTTGATTGGGTTTAGTGAGATCAGGAATTTTCCGATGTTGGTGAATAAGAGCCGGATATGTGATAAGGATGGTAAAGCTAAGGCTAATTACTACAAAGCTGCAAATGAGAAGAGGGGAAAGGACATGGCTAGAGGTAAACCGTATAACCGAAGTGGGAAGAAAACTGATGAAGGTGGGAGTAGTGGTAACAAGTTTGGAGGTAATAGGAATTGCTTTAAGTGTGGACAACCGGGACATCGTATGTTTGAGTGCCCGAAGAATGATGGGAGATGTTTCAAGTGTGGTGATCCTAACCACAAAGCTGATCAGTGCAAGAAAGGTGTTGTGTGCTTCAATTGCAAAGAAGAGGGTCATAAGAGCAACGTGTGTAAGAAGCCTAGAGCGGCTGGAGGAAAGGTATTTGCTTTAGATGGTGGTGATGCGAAGGCGGACAACTTGATCAGAGGTACATGCTTTATCAATAATACTCCTTTGTCTGCTATTATTGATACGGGTGCTACCCATTCATTTATTTCTATGGATTGTGTTGAGAGGTTGGGTCTTAAAGTAGAAAATATGATGGGACGCATGGTTATTGAAACGCCTGCGAGTGGTTCAGTATCGACTACTCTAGTTTGTGTTGATTGTTCAGTCATTATGTATGATCGACTCTTTGGTATGGATTTAGTCTGCATTCCGTTGAGCGGAATAGATGTTATCTTTGGTATGAACTGGTTAGAATTTAATCGGGTTCATATCAACTGCGGTGAGAGGACGGTTACATTTCCAAGACCGGAGCCAGAGTTGTGTTCGAAGCTCATGTGTTGTCGAGAAGTGGTAAGATCAGTGAAGGCTCAAGAGGACGTATTTGCTATGTTTGCTTCGTTGAGAGTGGAAGAGAAGATGGAGGTTGATGCGTTGCCGGTGGTGCGTGATTTCCCAGACGTTTTTCCAGATGACATTTTGGATTTACCACCCGAGAGAGAGGTTGAATTCGCAATTGACATCGTACCTGGCACTAGTCCAATATCAATGGCGCCGTACCGTATGTCAGCTGCTGAACTAGAGAAGTTGAAGGAACAATTGGAAGAATTGTTAGAGAAAAAGTTTGTAAGACCGAGTGTATCGCCGTGGGGTGCGCCGGTTCTGTTGGTGAAGAAGAAAGATGGTAGTATGCGTCTGTGCATCGATTATCGTCAGTTGAATAAAGCAACTATCAAGAATAAGTATCCACTTCCGAGGATAGATGATTTGATGGATCAGTTAGTGGGAGCCTGTGTGTTCAGCAAGATTGATTTGAGATCGGGATACCACCAGATAAGAGTTAAGGCGGAGGATATACCGAAGACTGCTTTCAGGACAAGGTATGGTCATTACGAGTACGCCGTTATGCCTTTTGGAGTTACTAATGCACCTGGAGTGTTTATGGAATATATGAATCGTATATTTCATTCCTTTTTGGATCGATTCGTGGTGGTCTTCATAGACGATATTTTGGTATACTCGAAGACGGAAGAGGAACATGCCGAGCATTTGAGGATTGTGTTGGAAGTGTTGCGCGAGAAGAAGCTTTATGCAAAATTTTCTAAGTGTGAATTTTGGTTGCATGAAGTTAGCTTTTTGGGTCACGTCATTTCAAGTGGTGGTATAGCAGTGGATCCTGCTAAGGTAGAAGCCGTGCAAGATTGGGGAACGCCGGAGTCTGTTACTGAGATCCGAAGTTTTCTTGGTTTGGCCGGTTACTATCGGAGGTTCATCGAAGGATTTTCAAAGTTGGCATTGCCGTTGACACAGTTGACTAGGAAGGGTCAAGCTTTTATTTGGGATGACAAGTGTGAGCAGAGTTTCCAAGAGCTGAAGAGAAGGTTGACATCTGCACCTGTGCTAATTCTGCCGAATCCGAAGGAACCGTTTGTGGTTTATTGTGATGCGTCGAAGATGGGTCTAGGTGGTGTGTTGATGCAGAGGGGACAAGTTGTTGCTTATGCATCAAGACAGCTGAAGGTTCATGAGAGGAACTATCCTACGCATGATTTGGAGCTAGCTGCTGTTGTGTTTGTTCTCAAGATTTGGAGGCACTACTTGTATGGGTCAAGGTTCGAGGTTTTCAGCGATCACAAGAGTCTGAAGTACTTGTTTGATCAGAAGGAGCTCAACATGAGGCAAAGAAGATGGTTAGAGTTTCTTAAGGATTATGACTTCGAGTTGAGTTATCATCCGGGTAAGGCTAATGTGGTAGCCGATGCGTTGAGTAGGAAGTCTTTGCATATGTCGTCTCTGATGGCAAAGGAACTAAGATTGATTGAAGAGTTTAGAGACCTCAGTTTGGTTTGTGAAAGGACAACCAGAAGCGTGAAACTAGGAATGTTGAGGTTGACGAATGATTTTCTTGAAGAGGTTGTGGAAAGACAAAAGTATGATGTGAAATTGATGAAGCTTAAGACGCTCATCGAGCAAGGGAAAAAGGTAAACATTGAGATCGATGAGAAAGGCGTGATGAGGTGTCAAGGAAGGTTATGTGTACCAGATGTGCCCGAGTTGAAGCGGATGATTTTGGAGGAAGGTCACAGAAGCAACTTAAGTATTCATCCTGGTGTTACTAAGATGTATCAAGATCTGAGGAAAATGTTCTGGTGGCAAGGGATGAAGAAAGAGATCGCCGAGTTTGTTTTCGCGTGTTTGACTTGTCAGAAATCCAAGGTGGAGCATCAAAAGCCGTCGGGGCTATTGCAACCTATGTTTATTCCGGAATGGAAATGGGATAGTATTGCGATGGATTTTGTGAGCGGTTTGCCGAAGACGTCGAAAGGTAACAATATGATTTGGGTAGTTGTCGACAGGTTAACAAAGTCTGCTCATTTCATAGCTATCAAGACCGGTATGCTAATACCGAAGTTGGCTGAGATTTATGTCGAGCAAATCGTGAGATTGCATGGGATACCGTCGAGTATTGTATCGGATCGAGATCCCCGTTTTACTTCAAGATTTTGGGAGAGTTTGCAAGAGGCGTTGGGGACTAAGTTGCGGATGAGTTCTGCTTATCACCCGCAGACGGATGGTCAGTCGGAGAGGACAATTCAATCATTGGAGGATTTATTAAGATCGTGTATTTTGGAACAAGGAGTGAGTTGGGAAGCTTGCTTACCATTGATTGAGTTTACGTATAACAACAGTTTTCATTCGAGCATTGGTATGGCACCTTTTGAAGCGTTGTATGGGAGAAGATGTAGAACACCTTTGTGTTGGTTTGAGTCGGGAGAAAGTGTGATGCTTGGACCGGAGATTGTGCAACAAACGACCGAGAAGATCAAGATGATCCAAGAAAAGATGAGAGCATCGCAGAGTCGCCAGAAAAGCTATGCCGACAAGAGAAGGAAGGATATAGAATTTCAAGAAGGAGATCATGTGTTTCTAAGAGTTACATCGACTACGGGTATTGGAAGGGCTTTGAAATCGAAGAAGTTAGCATCAAGGTTCATTGGTCCGTATCAAATTTTGAAGAGGATTGGGAAGGTGGCGTATAGGATTGCGTTACCGCCGTCGTTGTCGAATCTACATGATGTTTTTCACGTGTCGCAATTAAGGAAATACGTATCGGATCCGTCACATGTGATTGAGTCGGACGAGATACAAGTGAGAGAGAATTTGACGGTTGAGACGGTACCCTTAAGGATTGAAGGACAAGAGATGAAGAGGCTCAGGAATAAAGAGATTTCATCGGTGAAAGTCGTTTGGGGAGGCCCAGCCGGTGAATATGCGACGTGGGAGCTCGAGAGCAAGATGCGGGACTCCTATCCAGAGTTGTTTTCAGGTATTTTCGAGGGCGAAAATTCTTTTTAGGGGGGTAGAGTTGTAACGACCCTATTTTCGTATATGATATTTTTATATATTTTATTTTATGGATGTGTATTTATAAATATTTTCTCGTAATCGAGATATAATTATTTAGCGCGAGGGTAAGTTCGTAATCGAGTTTTTTAGAGTTTTGGGCGAATTGGGCCAAGAGGGTGAATAGTATTGGGCTTTTGGGCTTTTGAGTAGTAATGATCAAGTGCATATGAATGTAGTAAGCTTGGATTAAATTGTATGGCTAGGATTGGTCCATGATGGTTAGTAAAGATGGATGGCTAGGATCTATTGCTAGGGATATAAGATATTTTGTGAGAATGAATAGTGCCATTCCTCATTTTCTTTGTGAAGAAAACGTGAAAGAAGAAGAGGAGAAGAACAAGAGGAGAGCTAGGGCAAGAAAAGCAAGAGGAAAGCTTGAGATTTGCTAGGTTTGAGAAGGTAAGAGAGTTAGTATTGCTTGATTACAAGTGATTGAGAAGGGGAGAATGTCTATTTCTCCATCCCAAACTTCTCCTCACTTTGTCTAGGTTTTGTTAGAAAGTTTTTATGGTTTAAAGTTGTTAATGATTATGTTTTGCTTGCTTGAATGCTAATTGATGCTGTTAGCATGATTTGTTGGAGTTATTGTGTTGTGGGTTCATAAGAAAAGTTTATGAAAAGTTATTGTCTTGAACCCTAATTTCTATGCTTGATGCAATCTTTGCTTGTGATGGTTTATAAATGATGTTTTATGATGGAAAGTTGTTTTTAACAAGTTCTGGAACTTGGGTAACCATAGATGGGCTAAAATGGTGGAAAAATCACATTTTTTTACATGACTGTACTGATACGGTCGCTTGTAGCGACGGAACCTCGCTTGTAGCGACCAGGCAGGATTATTCCCTGCCTATCTGCGCTTGAAGCGACCACACTGGCGCTTGTAGCGACCAGGCTCGCTTGTAGCGACCGAAGGTTCGCTTGTAGCGACCAAGCAGGATGATTCCCTGCCTATGCTCGCTTGTAGCGACCAAGAGCTCGCTTGTAGCGACCAACCCTGGACAGGCCAACTTCGTTGAGTCGTTCTGGAGGTCCTGGTGCGCGCGGAGATGTCTTTTTGATACTGTATTTTAATAATACATTTTTGGAAACCTTGCCCACCATTTTAATCCATCCCTAATGTTTTCTAAAGAGTATTTTGTTTTCAAGAAAGTTTTGGAGTAAAAACTCTAGCATGTGTGTGGGATTAGCAAAGTGTGTGGGTTTCCCTTTTAAAACCCTTATTTGTGAGATTGTTAATCAAGGTTGAGTGTATACATGTTGTATATTATGATGTGGCCATGAGTGCCTAGTGTTTGTGTTTGTTGTTGATGTTATGATAATTATCAGAGTGCTGATAATTAGTTGTGTTTATCAGAGTGCTGATAATCTAGTGTTTGTGTTTGTTGAATCATCATGCATTTCATGATTGTATGATATCCGTGTGCGGATAAGAAACCCAAGAGTGCTTGGTTATCAAGAGTGCTTGATATTATCAAGAGTGCTTGATAAGGATATAAGTTTATCCAAGATGATTTGGTACCACATGCATTAGTGAATGCATTTTGAGGCATGCATCCTTTGTGACATTAGTGTTCATTTAGGAATTATGTGTACATAATGGTTGTTATGTGGTAATTGTTATTGATGAGTTTTGTGCATTATGTGTGCATAATGGTTGCTTAATTGATAAGTGTTATTGATGTGTGTTGGGTTTTGGTTATGTATAATTATGTGTTATTTATACATATTTATTGTTGTGATACTAACACTCTCTGTTTTGTGTTATGTGCTGGATCTTTGGGGATCCAGATTATCAGGTTGGCGAGGCTATCGTTGAGGAATAGTCCTTTGCTGTTTAGGAGCTTTTGTAGTGGTAAGGGCATAGCTTAGCTATCCTTACATTTTTGGTACTAGGTGTTGTATCCTAGTTAGAGTCTAGTGCTCTGATATTTGTAACACTACTTTGGGGTATCTGAACGTTTATGTATAGTTTTGGCAATGGTCTCTGTGTAGAATTGCCTCTTTTGAAAATCTTATGTATATATTTTTGTGTAATATATGCATGCTTGGTTATAAGCATTTGTTCGTTGTTTTCCGCTGCTGTGTTTATGAATCAAATATGTTTTGATTTCTGCAGATGTTTTTGAAAATTGTTTCCTTAATGTTGTAACTTCCTATGGCCTTAACGTTTTGTTTTATTAAAGTTAATAATCGGCGGTTAAGGGTTAGGGTGTTACAATGATCATTTTGAAGTATACTATATAAAGTTTGTATTTTTGTGACTATTTGTTTAATGGGCTTGTGTTAATTTTTTGTGTTTTGTTTTGTGATAGGAGAAAGATAAGGATTTGAAAAATGTGTTTCAAAGAAGAGACTAATGGTGGTGGTTCTTTAGTTTCTGCTAAAGTTCCTGCTGTTGCAAATCCACTGGCTGAAAAACCTGATGAGATTGCTTCTAATATCAGTTACCATGCGCAGTATAGTCCTCACTTTTCACCTTTCAAGTTTGAGCTTGAACAAGCTTATTATGCAACTGCTGAGAGTGTCTGTGATCGTCTCATTCAGGTATATGTTGAATTGCTGATACATTTACTCTGAATTGGGATCTCTATGTTTGTGTTTTAGTTTTTGAATATTTAATCATTTGTGTGAGTCAATGATGTTTCATTCATATATATGTGCACTTTTGCTGTAGGAATATGCATACATTTCACTTTCATGGTATTGTTATAGCTATAATGGTCATTGGTGATGTTTTTGACCTGGTATGTTTTCATAAAAAACTTAATTAAGTGATTATCATAAGAGTGCTTATGTATAAGCTATTCTATAACAATAGATAAAATAAAGTCAAACCGTATTCATATAAGCTATCCTAGAGAGCTTATGGAAATAAACTGAAAACAGTTAATAACATGTCATAAGTTGTTTCCATAAGCTCTCCCAAACTGTCTCACAAGTACGCCAGTAGATAACTTAAATTAGTCAATCCAACAATTTATTAAATTGATTGAGGATCAAGTTACCTGAAATAAGTTTTTTTTTTAACAGAAAGTTGTATGACATCAAAATGATCATACCAACAATTTGGTTGGGTCAGTATAGTGTGCATGTGAAATTGTCAACCTTTTTCCTTTTTTACTTCTTCATATGACGGTTTAATTCTGTAACTTGAGTTAAACTGAACTTCATCGCATTGACTTGGATTTGTGCAAGCTGTGATTCATTTTTTAGGAATATAGTTAAGATTAAAAATTTAAAACTAATTAACTAAGGGTAATGAAAATGTAATACATAAATTCAATAAGATTGTTTTTCAAATTTTGTATAGTGTTTTTCCTCACATTTTGTATAGTATTTACTGTCTTATAATTTGTTTTTCTTTGTGGCAATTGAACTGATGGTTAAAATTTTGTTTTGTATTCCGAGACTTCATCTAAAAAATATTTTTGTTACTATGTTAAGCATAAGGGTATTCTGTGTACAGATGTTGATTGAAAAAGTATTCAGATCTCTAATTACATTATGTATCTTTGTTTAAATCAATCATGTAATTCATATCTAAGTATACATTTTTCCATGCTAATTGTCACTTGTTTTATCATAGGTTTTGGTTATTAGAGAGAAATTGGCTGAGCTGTATAAATTTCTAACCATATTTACCTGCTTGCCTAAATTATTATAAATCTGCCAAAATTTGAAAATGTCTCTCTTTCTTGTGCTTAATTTTATTTTGATTTTTTTTATCAGGGTAATTGATGATACATTCAGGTTATCAAAGGGTGTTCAAATTGCTTGTTTATACCTTGAGGTATTTACTTTATTTTGTGAAAGGAAATCCATATTTGATTGATGTAGGTTCTTAGACCATTTTGGGAGATATAACTTGTCACAAAGATCATATGTCTAAATTGAATCACGTATCTTGGTTCCACATCTTTAATATGAATATAATTTTATATCTGAGATGGTAACTTTTCACATACTCTAGGTCACGTACAAAATCAATCACTTTAATGCTGCATGGAGATGTTTGTTTCTATTTAAACATGGTCGATATATTGGTTTTAATTCCAGAATCATAAAGATTATTTGAAATAAATTTTTCGTATTTTCCAGGATGACGATGCTGTCAATGCTGAAGCTTTCATTAATAAAGCATCATTCTTGGTTAGCAATGCCAGCACGAAGTATTGAATTTGAAGTACAAGGTTTGAAAATGATAGCTTCTGGAGGGTGACTGAAGTTAAATATCCATAAATGAACCTTATCTTATCTGTTTATCCTTGTATTCTTCTATTTTCTTTCAGGTTTGCTATGCTAGGTGTAACACCCTAACCCTTAACCGCCGATTATTAACTTTAATAAAGAAAACGTTAAGGACATAGGAAGTTACAACATGATGAAAACTCATTTTCATAAACATCAACAGAAATCAAAATATATTTGATTCACAAACAGCAGCGGAAAAATAACAAACACAGCTTATAACCAAGCATGCATATACTAAACAAAAATATATATATAAGATTTTCAAAAGGGGCAAATCTACAACAGAGATCATTGCCACATTTATACATACACGTTCAGATACCCAAAGTGGTGTTACAACTATCAGAGCCCTAAACTCTAACTAGGATACGACACCTAGTACAAAAATAAGGATAGCTAAGCTATGCCCTCACCACTACGAAAGCTCCTAACTGCAAAAAGCTACTCCTCGACGATAGCCTCGTCACCCTGATATTCTGGATCCCCAAAGATCCAGCAAATAACACAAAACAGAGAGTGTTAGTATCACAACCAATAAACATGTATAAATAACGCATTATTATACATAACCAAAACACAACAAATTATTGACAATGCACAAACTCATCAATAACAATTACCACTTAACAACCATTATGCACACATAATCCCTAAATGAACACTAATGTCACAAAGGATGCATGCCTCAAGATGCATTCACTAATGCATGTGGTACCAATTCTTGCTCAGCTTTAGAGTCATGGCGGACTGTTGGATAAACTTATATCCCTTGTGTACCTCTCATTCGCCATAAAAGGACAGTCGTACACTTGACCAACCGAAGCTGGATTACTTCTGCACCTCTCATTCGCCATAAAAGGACGGTCGTGCATATGACCAATAATAATTGGATTTCATTCTTACTCATAAAGAGCATACATACCATCATGAAATGCATGTATGTTCACTTAGCAAATATATGATACTTACTAACACAACTAATTATCAGCACTCTGATAATTATCACAACAACAACAAACACAAACACTAGGCGCTCATGGCCACATCATAAGACACAACATGTATATATTCAACCATGTTCAACAATCTCAAATAAACCAAGCAATCATACCAACATCCCAAACACATAAGGGCTTCAAAGGAAAACCCACACACTTTGATAATCCCACACACATGCTAGGGTTTTACTCAAGCTTTTCTTGAACAAATAATCTTTAGAAAACATTAAGAATAAGTTAAAATGGTGGGCAAGGTTTCCAAAATATATTATGAGAATGCAGTAGCAAAAAGTCATCCCCGCGCGCACCAGGACCTCCAGAACAACTCAACGAAGTTGGGCTGTCCAGGGTTGGTCGCTACAAGCGAGCCCTTGGTCGCTACAAGCGCCCCTGGTCGCTACAAGCGCCAGTGTGGTCGCTACAAGCGCGGATAGGCAGGGAATTATCCTGCCTGGTCGCTACAAGCGACGGTCCGTCGCTACAGCGACCGTATCAGTATAAAATCATGTAAAAATGTGATTTTTCCACCATTTTAGCCCATTCAAGGTTACCCAAACTTCCAGGACTTGTTAAAAACAACTTTCCATCATAAAACATCATTTAATAACAATCTCAAGCAAGGCTTATATCTAGCAAAGAAATTAGGGTTAAAAACACTATCTTTCCATAACTTTTCCTTTGCATTCAAAACACTATAACACTCACAAAACTTCAACTAAACATACTAGCAACATCACTTAGCATCAAGCAAGAATAACATGATCATTTAACATCTTTAAACCATAAAAACTTTCTATCAAAACCTAGACAAAGTGAAAGGAGAAGTTTGGGATGGAGAAATAGACATTCTCCCCTTCTCAAAATCACTTATGAACAAGTAATACTACCTCTCTTACCTTGAAATGATGATTCTCTAACAAAACTCAAGCCTTTCCTCTTGCCCTAGGTTTTTCTCTTGCTCTTCTCCTTCTCTTTCACGTTTTCTTCTTCTCAAAAGACAATGAATAGTGACTCACAAAGTCTTTGTGATAATCTCTTATAATCCAAGCAAAACAATCTTGGCCATCCATTCCTTACTAACTCTCAAGAACCAATCCTAGCCTTTCAATCCAATCCAAGCTCACTAAATCTCATCCACTTGATCATTACTACTCATAAACTCAAAAGCCCAATACTATTCACGCCCTAGGCCCAAAACCTTAAAAACTCGATTACGAATTTATCCTCGCGCCAAATAATTATTTCTCGATTACTAGAAAATATTTTTAAATGCAAATCCATAAAATAAAATATAAAAATATAACATATGAAAATAGGGTCATTACAATTCTACCCCCCTAAAAAGAATTTTCGCCCTCGAAAATACCTGAAAACAACTCTGGATAGGAGTCCCGCATCTTGCTCTCGAGCTCCCACGTCGCATATTCACCGGCTGGGCCTCCCCAAACGACTTTCACCGATGAAATCTCTTTGCTCCTGAGCCTCTTCATCTCTTGTCCTTCAATCCTTAAGGGTACCGTTGCAACCGTTAAATTCTCTCTCACTTGTATCTCGTCCGACTCAATCACATGTGACGGATCCGATACGTATTTCCTTAATTGAGACACGTGAAAAACGTCATGTAGATTTGACAACGACGGCGGTAACGCAATCCTATACGCCACCTTCCCAATCCTCTTCAAAATCTGATACGGACCAATAAACCTTGATGCTAACTTCTTCGATTTCAAAGCTCGTCCAATACCCGTAGTCGATGTAACTCTTAGAAACACATGATCTCCTTCTTGAAATTCTATATTCTTTCTTCTCTTGTCGGCATAGCTTTTCTGGCGACTCTGCGACGCTCTCATCTTTTCTTGGATCATCTTGATCTTCTCGGTCGTTTGTTGCACAATCTCAGGTCCAAGCACCACACTTTCTCCCGATTCAAACCAACACAAAGGTGTTCTACATCTTCTCCCATACAACGCTTCAAAAGGTGCCATACCAATGCTCGAATGAAAACTATTGTTATACGTAAACTCAATCAATGGTAAGCAAGCTTCCCAACTCACTCCTTGTTCCAAAATGCACGATCTTAACAAATCCTCCAATGATTGAATTGTCCTCTCCGACTGACCATCCGTCTGCGGGTGATAAGCAGAACTCATCCGCAACTTAGTCCCCAACGCCTCTTGCAAACTCTCCCAAAACCTTGAAGTAAAACGGGGATCTCGATCTGATACGATACTCGACGGAATTCCATGCAATCTCACGATTTGCTCAACATAAATCTCAGCCAACTTCGGTACTAGCATACCGGTCTTGATAGCTATGAAATGAGCAGACTTTGTTAACCTGTCGACAACTACCCAAATCATATTGTTACCTTTCGACGTCTTCGGCAAACCGCTTACAAAATCCATCGCAATACTATCCCATTTCCACTCTGGAATAAACATAGGTTGCAATAGCCCCGACGGCTTCTGATGCTCCACCTTGGACTTCTGACAAGTCAAACACGCGAAAACAAACTCGGCGATCTCTTTCTTCATCCCTTGCCACCAAAACATTTTCCTCAGATCTTGATACATCTTAGTAACACCAGGATGAATACTTAAGTTGCTTCTGTGACCTTCCTCCAAGATCATCCGCTTCAACTCAGGCACATCAGGTACACATAACCTTCCCTGACACCTCATCACGCCTTTCTCATCGATCTCAACGTTTACCTTTTTCCCTTGCTCGATGAGTGTCTTAAGCTTCGTCAATTTCACATCAGACTTTTGCTTTTCCACAACCTCTTCAAGAAAATCATTCGTCAACCTCAACATTCCTAGCTTCACGCTTCTGGTTGTCCTTTCACACACCAAACTGAGGTCTCTAAACTCTTCAATCAATCTCAGTTCCTTCGCCATCAGAGACGACATATGCAAAGACTTCCTACTCAACGCATCGGCTACCACATTAGCCTTACCCGGGTGATAACTCAACTCAAAATCATAATCCTTAAGAAACTCTAACCATCTTCTTTGCCTCATATTAAGCTCCTTCTGATCAAACAAGTATTTCAGACTCTTGTGATCGCTGAAAACCTCGAACCTTGACCCATACAAGTAATGCCTCCAAATCTTGAGAACAAACACAACAGCAGCTAGCTCCAAATCATGCGTAGGATAGTTCCTCTCATGAATCTTCAGCTGTCTCGATGCATAAGCAACGACTTGTCCCTTCTGCATCAACACACCACCTAGACCCATCTTCGACGCATCACAATAAACCACGAACGGTTCCTTCGGATTTGGCAGAATTAGCACAGGTGCAGATGTCAACCTCCTCTTCAGCTCTTGGAAACTCTGCTCACACTTGTCATCCCAAATGAAAGCTTGACCCTTCCTAGTCAACTGTGTCAATGGCAACGCCAACTTTGAAAATCCTTCGATGAACCTCCGATAGTAACCGGCCAAACCAAGAAAACTTCGGATCTCAGCAACAGACTCCGGCGTTCCCCAATCTTGCACGGCTTCTACCTTAGCAGGATCCACTGCTATACCACCACTTGAAATGACGTGACCCAAAAAGCTAACTTCATGTAACCAAAATTCACACTTAGAAAATTTTGCATAAAGCTTCTTCTCGCGCAACACTTCCAACACAATCCTCAAATGCTCGGCATGTTCCTCTTCCGTCTTCGAGTATACCAAAATATCGTCTATGAAGACCACCACGAATCGATCCAAAAAGGAATGAAATATACGATTCATATATTCCATAAACACTCCAGGTGCATTAGTAACTCCAAAAGGCATCACAGCGTACTCGTAGTGACCATACCTTGTTCTGAAAGCAGTCTTCGGTATATCCTCCGCCTTAACTCTTATCTGGTGATATCCTGATCTCAAATCAATCTTGCTGAACACACAGGCTCCCACTAACTGATCCATCAAATCATCTATCCTCGGAAGTGGATACTTATTCTTGATAGTTGCTTTATTCAACTGACGATAATCGATGCACAGACGCATACTACCATCTTTCTTCTTTACCAACAGAACCGGCGCACCCCACGGCGATACACTCGGTCTTACAAACTTTTTCTCTAACAATTCCTCCAATTGTTCCTTCAACTTTTCTAGCTCAGCAGCTGACATACGATACGGCGACATTGATATTGGACTAGTACCAGGTACTATGTCAATTGCGAATTCAACCTCTCTCTCGGGTGGTAAATCCAAAATGTCATCTGGAAAAACATCTGTGAAATCACGCACCACTGGCAACGCATCAACCTCAATCTTCTCTTCCACTCTCAACGAAGCAAATATAACAAACACGTCCTCTTGAGCCTTCACTGATCTTACCACTTCTCTACAACACATGAGCTTCGAACACAACTCTGGCTCCAATCTTGGGAACATAACCGTCTTCTTACCACAGTTGATATGAACCCGATTAAATTCTAACCAGTTCATACCAAAGATAACGTCTATTCCGCTCAACGGAATGCAGACTAAATCCATACCAAAGTGTCGACCATACATAGTGACTGGACAGTCAACACAGACTAGAGTAGTCGATACCGAACCACTTGCAGGCGTTTCTATAACCATGCGTCCCATCATATTTTCTACTTTAAGACCCAACCTCTCAACGCAATCCACAGAAATAAACGAGTGGGTAGCACCCGTATCAATAATAGCAGACAAAGGAGTATTATTGATAAAGCATGTACCTCTGATCAAGTTGTCCGCCTTCGCATCACCACCATCTAAAGCAAACACTTTTCCTCCAGCCGCTCTAGGCTTCTTACACACATTGCTCTTATGACCCGCTTCTTTGCAGTTGAAGCACACAACACCCTTCTTGCACTGATCAGCTTTGTGGTTTGGATCACCACACTTGAAACATTTTCCATCATTCTTCGGGCACTCAAAAAAACGATGTCCCGGTTGTCCACACTTAAAGCAATTCCTATTACCTCCAAACTTGCCACCACTACTCCCACCTTCATCTGGTTTCTTCCCACCTCTACCATACGGTTTACCTCTAGCCATGTCTTTTCCCCTCTTCTCATTCGCGGCTTTGTAGTAATTAGCCTTAGCTTTACTGTCCTTATCACATATCCGGCTCTTATTCACCAACATCGGAAAATTCCTGATCTCGCTAAACCCAATCAACTGCTTGATGTCTGGCCTCAGCCCATTTTCAAACTTTACACACTTGTCTTCCTCAGCTTCCACCGTGTTGTAATGAGGAGCAAAACGACACAAGTCTTCAAATTTGGCCGCATATTCAGAAACAGATAAACTCCCCTGCTTGAGCTCCATGAACTCAATCACCTTACGGTTCCTCTCGTCTGCCGGAAAATACTTGGTTAAAAACTCTCTCCGGAAACGAGCCCAAGTAACTAAAGCTCCACCAGCTCCCAACCTCTGACTAGCGTTTCCCCACCAATGATCGGCCTCATCATGGAGAACATACCCTCCTAACAATACCTTATGCGCATCCAGACAACACATAGCCCCGAAAATTCTCTCAATTCCTTCCAACCAAGTCTGAGCTCCATCTGGATCGTATCCTCCCTTGAAGATAGGCGGTTTGTTGTTCATAAACCTCTCGAGCCTCAGCTCATCTTCCCCTCCTCCTCTAGCTTGTTGTGCGGCTCTATCTGCGGTCCTACTTGCAGCCTCCTGAGCCATGGCATCCGCCATCCGCTCCATCGCGTCCGCAAGTGCTCGTTGCGTCATATCTACACACTACCAATCACCACATAACACAAGTGAGAACACAATGTTTAAGGAAACACATGTTACACAAAGGGTATACTAAACTTAATTGATCCAATGGATCGACCTGCTCTGATACCACCTATTGTAACACCCTAACCCTTAACCGCCGATTATTAACTTTAATAAAGAAAACGTTAAGGACATAGGAAGTTACAACATGATGAAAACTCATTCTCATAAACATCAACAGAAATCAAAATATATTTGATTCACAAACAGCAGCGGAAAAATAACAAACACAGCTTATAACCAAGCATGCATATACTAAACAAAAATATATATATAAGATTTTCAAAAGGGGCAAATCTACAACAGAGATCATTGCCACATTTATACATACACGTTCAGATACCCAAAGTGGTGTTACAACTATCAGTGCCCTAAACTCTAACTAGGATACGACACCTAGTACAAAAATAAGGATAGCTAAGCTATGCCCTCACCACTACGAAAGCTCCTAACTGCAAAAAGCTACTCCTCGACGATAGCCTCGTCACCCTGATATTCTGGATCCCCAAAGATCCAGCAAATAACACAAAACAGAGAGTGTTAGTATCACAACCAATAAACATGTATAAATAACGCATTATTATACATAACCAAAACACAACAAATTATTGACAATGCACAAACTCATCAATAACAATTACCACTTAACAACCATTATGCACACATAATCCCTAAATGAACACTAATGTCACAAAGGATGCATGCCTCAAGATGCATTCACTAATGCATGTGGTACCAATTCTTGCTCAGCTTTAGAGTCATGGCGGACTGTTGGATAAACTTATATCCCTTGTGTACCTCTCATTCGCCATAAAAGGACAGTCGTACACTTGACCAACCGAAGCTGGATTACTTCTGCACCTCTCATTCGCCATAAAAGGACGGTCGTGCATATGACCAATAATAATTGGATTTCATTCTTACTCATAAAGAGCATACATACCATCATGAAATGCATGTATGTTCACTTAGCAAATATATGATACTTACTAACACAACTAATTATCAGCACTCTGATAATTATCACAACAACAACAAACACAAACACTAGGCGCTCATGGCCACATCATAAGACACAACATGTATATATTCAACCATGTTCAACAATCTCAAATAAACCAAGCAATCATACCAACATCCCAAACACATAAGGGCTTCAAAGGAAAACCCACACACTTTGATAATCCCACACACATGCTAGGGTTTTACTCAAGCTTTTCTTGAACAAATAATCTTTAGAAAACATTAAGAATAAGTTAAAATGGTGGGCAAGGTTTCCAAAATATATTATGAGAATGCAGTAGCAAAAAGTCATCCCCGCGCGCACCAGGACCTCCAGAACAACTCAACGAAGTTGGGCTGTCCAGGGTTGGTCGCTACAAGCGAGCCCTTGGTCGCTACAAGCGCCCCTGGTCGCTACAAGCGCCAGTGCGGTCGCTACAAGCGCGGATAGGCAGGGAATTATCCTGCCTGGTCGCTACAAGCGACGGTCCGTCGCTACAGCGACCGTATCAGTATAAAATCATGTAAAAATGTGATTTTTCCACCATTTTAGCCCATTCAAGGTTACCCAAACTTCCAGGACTTGTTAAAAACAACTTTCCATCATAAAACATCATTTAATAACAATCTCAAGCAAGGCTTATATCTAGCAAAGAAATTAGGGTTAAAAACACTATCTTTCCATAACTTTTCCTTTGCATTCAAAACACTATAACACTCACAAAACTTCAACTAAACATACTAGCAACATCACTTAGCATCAAGCAAGCATAACATGATCATTTAACATCTTTAAACCATAAAAACTTTCTATCAAAACCTAGACAAAGTGAAAGGAGAAGTTTGGGATGGAGAAATAGACATTCTCCCCTTCTCAAAATCACTTATGAACAAGTAATACTACCTCTCTTACCTTGAAATGATGATTCTCTAACAAAACTCAAGCCTTTCCTCTTGCCCTAGGTTTTTCTCTTGCTCTTCTCCTTCTCTTTCACGTTTTCTTCTTCTCAAAAGACAATGAATAGTGACTCACAAAGTCTTTGTGATAATCTCTTATAATCCAAGCAAAACAATCTTGGCCATCCATTCCTTACTAACTCTCAAGAACCAATCCTAGCCTTTCAATCCAATCCAAGCTCACTAAATCTCATCCACTTGATCATTACTACTCATAAACTCAAAAGCCCAATACTATTCACGCCCTAGGCCCAAAACCTTAAAAACTCGATTACGAATTTATCCTCGCGCCAAATAATTATTTCTCGATTACTAGAAAATATTTTTAAATGCAAATCCATAAAATAAAATATAAAAATATAACATACGAAAATAGGGTCGTTACACTAGGATCTTAGATCTGAAGAGGAAGTTCTTGGAAGCTGCCTTACGATATTACGACATATCTCAAATTGAGAAAAGGCAAATAGGGGATGAGTATGTATCCTCTTGCATGTTACTTTTTCCCTCTTAAGTTTTCATGACCACTTTAGAACATCTTCTACTTTGTAAGGTCATATCTCTGTTTTTTCCCTGTGGTGACAAGAGTCTCTTTGGTTTGCCAATATAATTTTATTTTGAAGTAAAAATTGTTGTAGATTCTAGAACTGGACTGGATACTATTATTGAATTCCGAATCCTTGCTGTTTTTAAGAAGACAAGATGTCAAATTGCAAACTGTTAGAACTGGTATTTTTATTTGAATAAAGCACGATAAGAACAGAATTTATAGGGATAATTATTAATTCCTCTGCAGAATTATCTGTAACACCCATAATAAGATTGCCTAGGATCTTATACGAGTATTAAAATTTCGTACTGGATACATTAATTTACAATATAAAAGTTCATACAAATATTACAATACACTGTAATATTACATCCAAAGTTAAAACAATTCTCTTGTTACTTGTACATCATGTTTCACAACATATAATACATCCATATAATACAGTCATCAAAACATATAACAACAGCACGATCAGTCCGTAGCCTTCTCCTTACCCTTGTTGCGTGCTGATTGCGATCCTGCCTGTGAACCTGCACCAGAAGGAATGGGATGAGACATAATGTCTCAGTGAGCTCTACCCAACCTACTGTTAGGCGACCACAGGGAACCTAGGGTCGCCATGCCTACCTTGGCAATTTAGGGGAATTCTAGAATCGCCAAGTCTTTAACCTGTCTATGACTTTAACTATAATCTATCTATAATTGTGAACTTCCTATAACTGTAACTGTAACTATGAATCATAAAACAAATAAAGTGTTTTATGTTAGCTGTTAGCGTTGAACAAACAATTATCTGAGTTCATTTTACGGAGGGCACCCCGGGTGGAGCAACCCCGAGATACGTCTCCCTATGAACCGGTGAAACTCCTATCATATCAGGCTATCACCGGACTCCCTATGAAATTGCATGTGGATAACCCTCTCGGAGAAATCCCATCCGGCGTATCCCGGAGTCTGCTGAACATGCCTATGACTTTGAGTTATTATTATTCTTTGACTTTGATAAGTAAGTATATAAATATATATACATGTCTATAACTTTGATCATATGAACATTTCCTGTGATCTATAACCTGTAAACTATAATCTTGGCTTATCGTTCTCATAAGCTTCCTATAATTGTTGGAGAACCAACTCTATTAACTTGTCTATAACTATGATGGATAATTCATACCAACTCTCATGTTCTTAAGCTTGCACATTCTTAATTGAATGTAGGGATTTCACTTCAAGAATTAATCCCATTACCAAGCCCTATACACATCTATATAGCTTAGGAATACAAGTATACATCTCCTAATACCATGCCTATCCCTTTTCCTTTCCCATTGCCTAGCCAAAGCTCACGCAAAAATTCATGCTGAAAGGTCCAATATCGTAGCACGATATGGATAAATCGTAGCACGATTTTATGCGAAACTTCATGGAAAAACAGGGCATAAAATCGTAGCACGATGCCCATAAATCGGAGCACGATTTTGGCTTCAGCAGCACTCATAATTTCACTTCCTAGGCTAACCAAAACATCCCCAATCATCCATTAACTTGTGGGAATGGATTTTGCTATGACATATGAACAAGATATCACACACTAAAGCATGTATTCACAAACCAATCAAGGGATTAAGGCATGGATCTATCAAAATACTCATAATTCTATAACTTTCAAACTTAAACAAAGTAGGGTTCTAAACCCTCTAAGAGCTCACCTCAAAATCAAAGGATTGCTTGCTAAGTCTTGAATCCAACTCTAGCTTCAAGCTCCAAAACTTCTACACAAGAAATTCTCTACTCCTTGGCTTTTCCTTCTTGTTCTTGTTCCAAATTTCTCCAACAATAGCTTGTTTACCACAAGAGAGTTTTGGGGAAAGAATATTCTAGGTTAAGGGATGAATATTTGATGAGGAAGATAGTGAGAAGGAGGGGGCGGAAATGAGAAGAAAGAAGAGCAAAAATTCTGTTTTTGCTTAAGAGGAATATGAGTAGAAAACTCATTCCAAATTTCATATATATCCAAAAGCCTTTTTCCTCTTATTTACTATTATGCCATTGCTTGCATACAAAGTTTCTATCGCTTATAACCGATACATTTAAACGGGATATTACACTCTACCCCCCTTAAAGAAATTTCGTCCTCGAAATTTAGAAATTACCTGTAAAAAGATGCGGGTAGCTCTCCATCATCTCTGATTCCAATTCCCATGTAGCTTCACCATAGGGAGAACCTTTCCATATAACTTTGACAATCGGAATCTCTTTGTTCCTCAATGCTTTAACATCACGTTCAACAATCCGTTCCGGTTCGGGTCGAAAAGTCAAATCTGATCTTAAGTCGATAGATTCCAACTCTACTGGTTGATGAGGATCAGGAATAAACTTCCTTAACTGTGAAACATGGAAAACATCATGTAATCCTGACATTGCCGGTGGCAGAGCCAATTGGTAAGCTGCTGGTCCGACTCGTTTAAGTATCTCAAATGGCCCAATATATCTTGGACTCAATTTCTTTGTTCTGAAAACACCTCGTAATCCTAGCTTAGGAGTAACTCTCAGGAAAACATGATCTCCCACTTCAAACTCTAGAGGTCTTCGCCTCTTGTCCGCATAACTCTTCTGTCGACTTTGAGCAGTTCTAATCTTATCCTGAATGGATTTAATCTTCAAAGTGGTTTCCTGGATAATCTCAGGTCCCAGAATGCTTTTATCTCCAACCTCTGACCAACAAAGCGGTGTTCTACACCTCCTGCCATACAGTGCCTCATAGGGTGCCATTCCAATGCTAGAATGGTAACTATTATTATACGAAAATTCAATCAAAGGCAGATGGTGATTCCAATTTCCTCCATCCTCTAAAATGCATGCACGTAACATATCCTCCAATGTCTGAATAGTTCTCTCTGATTGCCCATCTGTTTGAGGATGATGAGACGTACTCAACTTTAACCTTGTTCCCAAAGCCTTCTGAAAAGCCTTCCAAAAGTGAGAAGTGAAGATAGGATCTCTATCTGACACAATGCTGGTCGGAACACCATGTAGTTTCACAATCTCCGCTATGAACAATTCTGCGTACTGAGCAGCCCTGTAAGTAGTCTTAACCGGTAAAAAGTGAGCAGACTTTGTTAACCGATCGACAACTACCCAAATTGAATCATGTCCCCGTTGAGTTCGAGGTAACCCTGTCACAAAATCCATAGAGATTTCTTCCCATTTCCACTGAGGGATCTCCAAGGGTACAAGCATCCCTGCCGGCCTCTGATGTTCAATTTTCACTTGTTGACACACAATACAACGTGATACAAACTCCGCAATATCAGTCTTCATCCCTGGCCACCAATAATCTTTCTTTAAATCTTGGTACATTTTAGTGGTACCCGGATGAATACTGAAACTACTCTTGTGTGCTTCTTCTAGAATCAACCTCTTTAAACTAGCATCATCGGGAACACAAACTCTACCTTCAAACAGCAGAATACCATCCGAAGCCCTTGAAAATTCTGACTGACCAATCCTCCTCTGAAGATTCACATCTGATTCTTGAGCTTGCGCAATTTGAGACCGCAAATCACAAGTAACCTCTAATCTTTGTAACAAGACGCCATCATCCAATTCTGTAACGCTGAGGTTAAGATCTCGAAATTTCTCATATAAACCACAGGCATGCATCAATACTTCTGCTTTAATCAAAGATTTCCTGCTCAAGGCGTCCGCAACTACATTCGCCTTTCCAGGGTGATACTTTAACTCGAAATCAAAATCCTTTAAATATTCCATCCATCTTCTCTGTCTCATGTTCAGCTCCCGTTGATCAAACAAATACTTTAAACTCTTGTGGTCACTGAACAAGTCAAATTGTGCTCCATATAAATGGTGCCTCCACACTTTCAAAGCAAAGACTATTGCCGCCAACTCAAGGTCATGAGTGGGGTAATTCTCCTCGTGAGATTTAAGCTGTCGAGAAGCATAAGCTATAACATTACCTTCTTGCATGAGCACACTGCCTAGTCCTTTAGAGGACGCATCACAATAAACCACATATCTCTTCTCAGGGTCTGGTATTGCCAATACTGGAGCCTTGGACAATTTCTTTCTCAAAGTCCGGAAACTTTTCTCACAATCTTCGTCCCAGACGAAAGGCACATCTTTCCTTGTGAGGCGTGTCAATGGCAAAGCAATCTGTGAAAATCTCATAATAAATCTTCGGTAGTAACCTGCTAATCCAAGGAAACTCCGAACCTCTGTTACATTCGTTGGCCTGGCCCAATTAAGGACAGCTTCAACCTTTGATGAGTCAACTGACACTCCTCCTTTAGAAATAACATGCCCCAAAAACTGAATTTCCGATAACCAAAATTCACACTTGCTGAATTTTGCATATAACTGATTTTCTCTAAGGATGTCCAAAACAATCCTCAGATGTTGAGCATGTTCCTGTGAATCCTTTGAGTAGATCAAAATATCATCTATGAAGATTACCACGAACTGATCCAGGTAAGGCTGGAAAATCCTATTCATGTAGTCCATAAACACAGCTGGAGCATTAGTCACTCCGAATGGCATAACCAAAAATTCATAATGTCCATAACGTGTTCTGAACGCCGTCTTGGACACATCTGATGATTTGATACGAATCTGGTGGTATCCTGATCTGAGATCAATCTTTGAAAACACTGCAGCTCCTTTGAGTTGATCCAAAAGATCATCAATCCTTGGTAACGGATACTTGTTCTTAATTGTTACTTTATTCAACCGACGGTAGTCAATGCACAATCTCATGCTACCATCCTTCTTCTTAACCAATAACACTGGCGCACCCCAAGGTGACACACTGGGCCTGATGAAATGTTTTTGAATTAAGTCTTCCAACTGAGACTTCAATTCCTTTAACTCTGATGGTGACATTCTATAAGGCGCCACTGATACTGGTTCTGATCCTGGAACGAGATCAATGGAAAACTCAACTTCCCGTTCCGGGGGTAAATTACTTATTTCTGAAGGGAAAACATCCAAATAGTCACTGACAACAGGAATGTCACTGGGACTCAGTTCTGATTCTGAAGTCACAGTAACCATCACATAAAAACCATTATCTTGGGCACACATAAGCTGAGTAAGCTGATGCGTGCGGTTGATTAACTCTGACAAAGCCACACCTTCGGTCGTATCATCTGTAGGCATAAAAATGCACTTCTCCGCACATCCAATATACACATGGTTAGCAGATAACCAATCCATTCCTAAGATCACATCAAGCTGTATCATGGGAAGACACACCAAATCTATATAGTATGTCTTACTAGATACAGTGATCGGGCAATTTTCACATACAAAGTTAGCTACAACTCCGCCCTCAGTAGCGGTAGATACCGTCATAGGAGGTATCAACGGTGACATAGACAATTGTAATGCTTCTACACACTTGTAAGAAATAAATGAACATGTAGCACCACAATCAAATAGCACTTTAACTGGAGTTTGGCCTAAGTAACACATACCGGCAATCAAGTCTTCATTTGCCAAAGCCTTCTGGCCATCAAGGGAGTACACTCTACCCTTACTTGTTGTAGTACCTTCAGCTCCACTTTTTCCTCTTCTTTCTGGACAATTTGCTAAAAAGTGCCCCGGCTGTCTACACCCGAAACACACACCTGTTTGCTTCATGCATTCACCGTGATGCATCTTTCCACAATATTTACAAGCAGTACTCGCCTGGTATTGAAACGTCTGCTTACCCCTCTTAGGGGAACCCTTTGGCTTGTTCTCTTGATACCGATCTGGAAACTTTCTCTTTCTCTTTTCATATGCTGCAGCTTTCTCTTTCGCGGTCTTGGCAAAACCCGCCTCCGCAACCAAACTATCATGAACCATCTCGTCATAGCTAGTGTTCCTTTGTAAACTCACTGCTGTATCAATCTCGCCTCTCAACCCACGTCTATACTGGTTCATCTTCCAATTCTCATTAGCGGCATACTCATTGTGAGAGGAGTAATACGACAATTCTTCAAACTTCTTTGTAAACTCGGTGACTGACATGCCACCTTGCTTCAGCTCAAGGAATTCCTGTTCTTTCTTCACCTTATAAGACATCGGAATATACTTCTCTATCATAGCTTCCTTGAAGTTATCCCAGTTGATTTCAACATCGTTTGCTAACATTCGGCGTTGAGCGGATTCCCACCAATCTTCCGCTGCGCCTCTGAACTGGTTAGTGGCCAACAATACTTTACTTTCCTCAGGGCAATCCACCATCCGGAACACTTTCTCTATCTGTTTCAGCCATCTCTTGGCCTCTGGAGGTTCACCTTCTCCATTGAACTCAGGAGGGTGATTTCTGTTAAATTCCCGGTAGGACGGATTCGCCACTGCTGGTGGTGGTGTCTGTTGCTGAGCACCTTGCCCATGGTGCATCATTCCCATCCATTCTTGCTGAGCCTGGGCCTGTTGTTGGGCTTGCTGCTGCATCATAAGCATCATCTCCTGATGCTGTAACGCAGCCTGAGCTTGCTGCTCCTGGTACTGTTGCTGCAACGCCTGTTGCTGTTGCATCATCTGAGCCCAAAATTGCATATTAGGGTCTCCTCCTGCTTCCTCAGCATTTGCCTGATTAGATCTAGGCCTGCCAGGACCTCTTCTCCTCCCAGACATATTATCCTAACTGTCATACACAAGTCAAAGTGATCAGTTTCAACAAGATATAACATTTAGAATAATGTCCCGGATCCAAGAGATCCACAAACTTGCATTGTACTTTAATGACCCAAGGCACGGTCTGAATCGACCTGCTCTGATACCAAATTGTAACACCCATAATAAGATTGCCTAGGATCTTATACGAGTATTAAAATTTCGTACTGGATACATTAATTTACAATATAAAAGTTCATACAAATATTACAATACACTGTAATATTACATCCAAAGTTAAAACAATTCTCTTGTTACTTGTACATCATGTTTCACAACATATAATACATCCATATAATACAGTCATCAAAACATATAACAACAGCACGATCAGTCCGTAGCCTTCTCCTTACCCTTGTTGCGTGCTGATTGCGATCCTGCCTGTGAACCTGCACCAGAAGGAATGGGATGAGACATAATGTCTCAGTGAGCTCTACCCAACCTACTGTTAGGCGACCACAGGGAACCTAGGGTCGCCATGCCTACCTTGGCAATTTAGGGGAATTCTAGAATCGCCAAGTCTTTAACCTGTCTATGACTTTAACTATAATCTATCTATAATTGTGAACTTCCTATAACTGTAACTGTAACTATGAATCATAAAACAAATAAAGTGTTTTATGTTAGCTGTTAGCGTTGAACAAACAATTATCTGAGTTCATTTTACGGAGGGCACCCCGGGTGGAGCAACCCCGAGATACGTCTCCCTATGAACCGGTGAAACTCCTATCATATCAGGCTATCACCGGACTCCCTATGAAATTGCATGTGGATAACCCTCTCGGAGAAATCCCATCCGGCGTATCCCGGAGTCTGCTGAACATGCCTATGACTTTGAGTTATTATTATTCTTTGACTTTGATAAGTAAGTATATAAATATATATACATGTCTATAACTTTGATCATATGAACATTTCCTGTGATCTATAACCTGTAAACTATAATCTTGGCTTATCGTTCTCATAAGCTTCCTATAATTGTTGGAGAACCAACTCTATTAACTTGTCTATAACTATGATGGATAATTCATACCAACTCTCATGTTCTTAAGCTTGCACATTCTTAATTGAATGTAGGGATTTCACTTCAAGAATTAATCCCATTACCAAGCCCTATACACATCTATATAGCTTAGGAATACAAGTATACATCTCCTAATACCATGCCTATCCCTTTTCCTTTCCCATTGCCTAGCCAAAGCTCACGCAAAAATTCATGCTGAAAGGTCCAATATCGTAGCACGATATGGATAAATCGTAGCACGATTTTATGCGAAACTTCATGGAAAAACAGGGCATAAAATCGTAGCACGATGCCCATAAATCGGAGCACGATTTTGGCTTCAGCAGCACTCATAATTTCACTTCCTAGGCTAACCAAAACATCCCCAATCATCCATTAACTTGTGGGAATGGATTTTGCTATGACATATGAACAAGATATCACACACTAAAGCATGTATTCACAAACCAATCAAGGGATTAAGGCATGGATCTATCAAAATACTCATAATTCTATAACTTTCAAACTTAAACAAAGTAGGGTTCTAAACCCTCTAAGAGCTCACCTCAAAATCAAAGGATTGCTTGCTAAGTCTTGAATCCAACTCTAGCTTCAAGCTCCAAAACTTCTACACAAGAAATTCTCTACTCCTTGGCTTTTCCTTCTTGTTCTTGTTCCAAATTTCTCCAACAATAGCTTGTTTACCACAAGAGAGTTTTGGGGAAAGAATATTCTAGGTTAAGGGATGAATATTTGATGAGGAAGATAGTGAGAAGGAGGGGGCGGAAATGAGAAGAAAGAAGAGCAAAAATTCTGTTTTTGCTTAAGAGGAATATGAATATGAGTATAGCAATCACACACCAGAACATAAAGGAAAGCCTAGAGAGACAAGGATAGTAAAGTTACAAGGTTCCCAACTATTATTAATTCTTGAAATGTTTCAAGTTGGATATATAGTGTAGATGTCCATGTTTGCTCTTAATGATGATATGGGCTATTTGTTCCTATATTTATAAAATAATTGACATAGAACCTGATTGAAATAGGATTTTTCTTGTGTGGTAGGTGATGGAACAATTGGTTAATAGACTTGATGTGGCGATGTTCAATGCTATTCTTCGGGAATCAGCTGATGAGATGCCCACAGATCCTATATCTGACCCTATTAGTGATTCTAAGGTTCTTCCTATTCCATCTGGAAAATCAGGCTTTGGGGTTGGCGCACAACTAAAGAATGCTGTGAGTGACTAAACATTTGTTTCTGAGCCTTCTTTCTTTAAAAAAGCACAAGATTGATCATAATCTTCTGACTTGGATTCTCAATCAGAAATGTTTCTTGCTTTAGATATGTTTCACTGCAAGGCATGCTTCCTTACAGCAATATGTATTAGTGATGACTTTAAGAAAGTTTATTAGTACTTACAAGATGTGAAGTGTCTTTTAATATTTTGGTGGAATAATTGAAGGAAAAGAACATAATCTTAGTCTTAATAAAAAAAAATGCTAGTGTGTTAGAGGTTATTGTGATACTAATTATTAATTTTTTACTCAGGATATATTTCATAGAAATTTACAGAATTTACCACAAGAAATTTGGTATTTTGAGAATATGATTTTTGAATTCATCAACATCATTCAAAACTTGGCTTCAATCGAAACTTTCTTAGTTTATTTGATCCGTATAGCTAATTATACCTAGTTAGATAAGCTCTGTTGTAATTTCACAAAGGATTTTCAATGTATGTGGCTGTGCTATTGGTAACTTCTCACTGTCTGTACTCAGATTGGTGACTGGTCAAGATGGCTTTCAGATTTGTTTGGCATTGATGATTGTGACTCTCATGAAGATAACAATGAAAATGATGACTCAAGATATGAATCTCCCTTCAAACCCTTCCCTCTTCTGAACGCGTTGAGTGATCTAATGATGCTTCCTTTTGATATGCTTGCAGACGGCTCTATGAGAAAAGAGGTTTGATTACTTTTTATTTTTCAACTTGTGTTTTTCATTTCTATTTTTCGGTAAACAAACTTTGATTTTAATCATGCAAAAACTTGTATAGGTATGTCCTAGATTTGGCATATCATTGATAAAACAGGTCGTCAACAATTTTGTCCCCGATGAGTTCTCCCCTGGACCTGTTCCAAATGCTGTTCTCGAGGCGTTGTACAATGAGGTTGGTTATTTTGTTCGTTTTTTTAATGAGTTCAGTGGATTAACGCAATGCCTACATTCTGTGTCAAAATAATCACTTTTATATCAGTTTTTATGGAAAAAAATAACTTTTTTAAAACAAAATAATCACTTTTATACCAGTTTGTTACATATTTTCAAGAAAAATGAGAATCTTAAAGAAAAATGTAACAATTGCTTAAAATCATAAGCCTTTTTTCAGTAGCTTCTTAGAAAACTACTTAGACAAGAAATTAGCCAAAGAGGCTCCTTTACACAATAAACCAAACCTAAATCAAAGGGGTGAAAAATACGTAAAACAAATTTAAGGCTATATGAAGAAAAGTAAATTACACCAACTATAGAAAAGCAAAGTTAAGGCTAAGCAATATGTAATTATCTAGAAAAAGATATATTAATGCAATACTAAACATAAAATGTTTTTATGTTGTAGTAGACTAGACAGAGTCGTTGATTCAAAGTTGGAAACTTTGATTCAAAGTTACTCTTTATTTCAAATCTAAAATCAAAATAAAATGGTTTTCAATAAAATTTAAAATCAAAGTAGAATGGTTTTCAATAAAATTTAGGAAGAAGTTTTGTTAACATCTTCCTAATCACAGGTTTAAACTCGTGTTGGGAAGATTCGTCTCCTTCTTCTTCTTCTGGATTGTTCAAATCAAATTCATAATCTGCTTCTTTGTTTAAATCAAAATCCCTTAGCACTCTTGGTAAAACTTCATCTTCGTTGCCATTTTTTCCTTGTATCTTTTCAAATAAATCTTCAACTAGTTCTTGAAAATTTTTCAACTCAAATTGATAATACGCTTCTTCGTTTAAACCAAAATCCATTAGAACTCTTGATGAAACTTCTCCTTCTTCTTTGCAATTTTTTTCTTGTATCTTATCAAATGAGTCTTCAACTATTTCTCCTTCTCCTTCACTTTTTTCAAATGAGTCTTCCACTCTTTCTTCTTTTTCAATATTCATGGAGTCTTTTATTTTTGTCATCAGAATTGTTATTCTAATTTGCACTTAAATTTTTAAATTTTTAACAACATTACAATATTATTTATAGAATTTCTACTCCTACTATTATATGTAACAAAAGTTTGTTAAGAAAATACAAACTTGAGTTTTCCAAAAAGATATGATGGTTTCATTATTATATGTAACAAATAATGTTAATCTTTTAACAATAATATAACAAATTTAATAAAAATTCATTATTAAAAAATATATAATAAAAATTCTTTATTAAAAAATATATAATAAAAATTATTATCTTTTCAATAACAAACAATAAAACACTCTTCCTCGTAATTATATATTGTGATAGATTATTATTATTATTATTATTATTATTATTATAAAAAATTAATAACAAAACTCAGTTTCTCCCTCACATCATTAATCCTTCATTGTTTGTTATTATAACAAACAAATAAATAACAAAACTCAAATTTTTCCTCAATCACCCATCATTCAGCAATCCAAATCTATTCATCCTTCATCAACCTAACTCCCAAACAGGACCCCAAATCAGTTCCTAATCCAATTCCCAAATTTTTTTGCCCTAAATCATTACTTCATCAATCTAATTCCCAAAACCTTCATTCATCAGTTCACTTCAATCAGATAATCACTCATCTTACGTTGTTGCCGCAAACAGGATCCCAAATCCTTCAATTCGCTCAGCCCATTGCTCACTTAGCTGATCTCACTTGGCTGCCGCAAACAGGTTCCAAACTATTTTATCTTCTTCTCGTGTTTATGCTGTAAATTATGATACTGAATTGCGTATGCACAATTTGAATGCCTATCTGTTAAGGTTTTGATTTTGCTTTATGGGATTTTGTCAAATTATTGGTGATTTGGATTGTTTTATAGATGAGTAAAATGCACTCACTTCCCGTAAAGTTTTATTTAAAGACATTCACACCCCCTCTAGTTTAAAAAAAAACATCCACCTCCCTTGAGTTAACACCATTAACCGTATTTATCATTCTGCTACTTGCCTCCAACATCATATTTTATACCAATGTCGAAAAAGCATGTGCTTCTTGAATGTCCAGCCCAGTCTCAGACAGTAAGGAAGTCAGCTGTAGTTGCAGCACAACTCCTTAAAATTAAAAAAACATTGATTTCAGCTGGCAATATTATAAATCTTATGATGTATAGTTTATAAACATGTTCTTGACTTTTCAAGTTAAGTCCACAACTAGTACAATCTATCAAACAATACACAAAGGTCACAAAAAACAAAACAGCAGATAATGCCAACTTGTAACTTGATTTTCTCTATCAATTCTTATTGGAATTTAATCAAACCAATGCCTATTTCGTAGATAATTAAGCATTGTTTCTAATGACACAAAAATCAGTTCAATCCAAGCATTGTACATAAGAATAAAGACAAAATACTTTAGAACATCATGCAGAAAATAACTTTTCGCTGAAACTTGTAGTGCAGTTTTCTCCATCAAAACATAACTAAATTAAGTCATTTTAGAATCTATTTCGTGTTAAATTTTGTGCAGATTCCAGTGGTTTAAATTTCATTTCAAATCGATATATGTAGAGAAAATTATGATTAAAAAACCTAAGATATGTGCAAACGGGTTTGGACACAATCTCTCAACTATTTCATCAAACATCTAGTATGCATGTGACATCTACAAGTTATTTTTCTCAATTTACGCATGTATGCTATAATCAGCTTCACTAACATTTTACGCAATATCTCCTATACCCAATCTCAGTCCTTAATCCAATAAGTTGTAATATCCCGCTTAAAACTTAATCTTTTATGAGCGCCAGGACGATGTGTTAAGGTTTTGATTTTGCTTTATGGGATTTTGTCAAATTATTGGTGATTTGGATTGTTTTATAGATGAGTAAAATGCACTCACTTCCCGTAAAGTTTTATTTAAAGACATTCACACCCCCTCTAGTTTAAAAAAAAACATCCACCTCCCTTGAATTAACACCATTAACCGTATTTATCATTCTGCTACTTGCCTCCAACATATTCAAACTAGTCATTTTTGTATTCTTATGTTAAATTTTTTTTGACCAAATCCTTATGTGTTATTCTTATGCATATTAATGGAAAATGCTATCGGTGCGTATGTTTTAATTTTGTGTGCCTTTTAACTTGTTTATGCCCATGTTTACTTTTGTGTGCGTATTAATTTTTTTATGAACATTAGTTAATTACGTGGTTTTATATGTATATAGATGGAAGACAATGACAACACAAGGGGAAGTGGAAGAGCTTTTGGTATAGGCATCAACAAAGTTAGGGGAAAAGGGAGAGGTAAGCATAAAACTACTTTGTCACATTCTTCCATATTTCAAGCACCTAGGTCTACAGACACCCAGCCTCCTCACTACACAAGGCAGCAACCTACAAGTACCCAACAACCCCACTCTACAAGGCAACCTACACATCATCTTACATCTAAAATACCTTCAAATATCCAACCTCCCCAGCCTACAAGGCAACCGACACATTATCCCATATCTCAAACACCTACAAATTTCCAACCTTTCCACTCTACTCCAAGTCCACAAATGTCTACCATTCATGCTCCCACTTCTCAAATACCTACAAACACCCAACAACCCCACTCTACAAGGCAACGTACACATCATCTTACATCTAAAATACCTTCAAATATCCAACCTCCCCAGCCTACAAGGCAACCGACAAATCATCCCATATCTCAAGCACCTACAAATTTCCAACCTTTCCACTCTACTCCAAGTCCACAAATGTCTACTATTCATGCTCCCACTTCTCAAATACCTACAAATATCCAATCTCCTCACTCTATTCCAAGTCCACATATTTCTAATACACATAGCCCGCCACATTTACCCTCTGGTGTTGTATCTGGTGGTGATCCACATGCATCATCATCATGTGATGATTCGTATCCGACAGCTGGGAGTAGAGATCCTACTGATATGCGTATATGGATCCGTCCGGGACCACAGTTAACGTAAGATTTTTATACGATTTTTCGTTTTATTCTATAATAACTTGTATGCTTGTATTTTTCTACTTGTTTAATATTGTTTTTATAGGTTTGAGCCTGCTATTCAACCTACACGTGACATTACAAAGATTATGAATCGTCTGTTTCACGGGACTTGGGCAACTTATGGAGAGATAAAGAAATATGACAAGGATCTTGCGGACTTGTGGTATAAGGAGTTTCAGGTACTGTCATTCTCTTCCTTCAGGATTTGTCGGTTGAAGTTATATCTGGACATCATGTACTTTGCTGTTATAAATTTTCTATACGACAGGGAGACAACAATGTTTATATATGTTTGATTTTAACTATAATTTAGTTCCATGACAAATTCCGCCAAAAATATGTGAAGAAATGGTATTCTACTACTCTAGTAGTTCATATTGAAAATAAAGTATATAGAAGGCATGATATTTTATCATCTAAAAACACGCGTTGGTGTCCGATCACACCGTCCCTCCAATATTAGAGAATTATGAATTCCTTTACTATGAGTACCCTGCTTTAGCCCCCTTGTAATATATAACTTTGATCATAGAATAGTTTTAAATTTAGGACCATATGCACTTTAGGATATCACTATGTTTAAATACTCTCTTTCCAGTCATTTGCTTAGAGATAAGGAAGATAATCCATTATTCTCTTGTTATTTGATGTTCTTGCAACTTATGTTCGGCCTTCTCAATGTTAGTTCTGTCACGTAAGAAGTAATGTACTTCGCTGATATAAAATTGTTTACATGCCACAGATACAACAATGTATATCTATGTTTGTGTATATATGTTTGATTTTAACAAAAAAATTAGTTCCACCTACAATTTCTCTTAAAACATGTGGAGGCATTGTAGTCTATTACTTTAGTAGTTAATATTGAAAAGAAGGTGCAAGATTAAAATTTTATCTTTGCTGTGTAAGTCCTTCGGGTTCAACTGCTTTGCAGCTCCTAGATTGATGTCCGGTTTATCCTATATTATTTACATTGCTTGTATTGCAGAGGACATATAAATGGCTTCCTGAGCATGAGCAAGACATAAAGAAGACGTATCATCATAAGGCAGCTGAAGGGTACCGAAATACAATGTATCAGGTACGAAAAGGAATAGACAAAGGGGAATGGATCCCTGTTGAATTGCGTGAAAATTTGGAACAAAATTGGGAAGATAGTAAATGGAAAGACAATGCAGAAGTTAATAAGCAAAATAGAAGATCCTTTGATGGTCCAATGCACACTTGTGGGTCAATTCCAACAACTGAACATTCTAAAAGATTAGTAAGTTAACAATTTAAATTTGTAGGTAATCCCTAAGGTAATTTAAATTAATAATAATACTAATATATTTATCTTGTACTATAGACAACTGACTCAAACATGGCTCCAAGCTGTTGGGAGGTATTTCAAAAGACACACAAAATGAAAGGTGATCCATCAAAGTGGGTATCCTCCAAATCTCAGTTGGTTGCGGTAAGTTACAACTTGATGAGATTATTATTTCTAGCCTTTTGTCAAATAAACATAAAACAGTATAATTATTTCCTAATCATGTATATTGTTGTCTGTTACCTGCTGTTGTGCTATGGTTTTGAATGTTATGCATGCTTAATATTGTTCATCAGGTTCTGACATCTGAACATGATAATCTTAGTTATTACTTAAAAGCTAGTTTTAATTTGCTTAAGTTGTTGTTGGTTGGTTTATACATGATTTTAATTAAGGTAATTGTAGTAATTAATTTAATTTCATTTTTTTGTACGTTAAGAATTAAGACGAACTCTAATTTTGTAGGAAGAATATGAAAGACGGATTTTTGAAAGGAACTCACAGCAAACAGATGGGGATGATGTGTCTAATGACCATCAGTCAGACAACATCATATTCTTAGACGTAGTTGGAGGAGTTGACAAGAAGGGACGCATATATGGTTTGGGACCAGAGGCAGGAAAATACAAGCCTTCCTCATCCAGATCATCTGACGGCATCTCACCATCAGAATATGAGCATATGAGGACTGTAATTTCTAAAATGTCAGCTGAAAACATGGAACTCAAGGAGCAGTTGAAGACTCATGAGGAGTTGATTCGTGCATCACAGGAGGAGTCACGTTTACTTCGAGAGCAGTCACAGGAGGAGTCACGTTTGCTTCGAGAGCAGTCACAGGAGGATTCACGTTTGCTTCGAGAGCAGTTACAAAAATTTATGGAGTCTTTTTCACAAGGTCATTCACATCTACCTCCATATCGACCTCATCCTTCAAGTTGGGATCCACCTCTGAGTCCGTCTTGATTATTTTTTATATTATTTTGAGAATTTGATTATAACTTTTAATTTCAAGTACAATGTTATAATACTATATTAGTAATAATTTCAATATATTTTGATGCAAATGATAAGTATTGTGATTTCTATGGATTTTGTTTTACGAAATGTTTTGATATTTGTGGTAATTTCCTAAACTTCAAAAAAAAATAGGTAATATCACAAAAGTATTTAGAGGAAGAATTGGGTAATTTCCTAAATTTATTTTAAAAAAAAAAAAAAGTGCCATTAGCGACGGAAGTTAAACCGTAGCAAAAAATTTTCCAAGCAAATTAGCGTCAGCTTCGATGCAACGCTAGACAAATTCCCAGAAATTTAGCGACGGAGAAAATCCCTCACAAATTTTTGCAACGGTTTTTCCCCTCAGAAATTTGTGACGGGTTTTCACTCTCGTCGCTACTTTGCTACGGAAATTGGTGTTTTAAATCTCTGTTCTATGCGGGGTTTAGCGACGGATTTTTTTTGTTTTGCGACGGTCGGAAAGCCGTCGCAACTTGTGACGGACTATGTTATCCGTCGCTAATGGTTTGCGACGCCAACTTTTGCCACAGAACTCGCCTGCGTCGCAAAATCCGTCGGAAGAGTGTTAGCGACGGAATTTTGCCCATTTTGCGTCGGAATTCTACCGTCGCTAAAACTGGTTTTTTTAGTAGTGTGTGGCGACCCTCTACCAAGCTAAACATCTTCCTTGGATTGGGAATTTGTTTGGTTACCATTTCTGTCTATTTCCACCGTTCAACACTTTTTAATATCATATTTTATCAAACTTTCTCAAAAATACGAAATTCAAAATTACACCTTTTTTTGTCCTTCATCAAGTGGTATCAGAGCACGGTTTCGTTTGGGAATAAAATTTGTTTCAATTTTGATATACCTTTCCATTGTTATCATTTCTTTTCTTCATTTTAATCTCTCTTAGATTGCTAGAAAAAAAATGGAAAGATATAGTGACAAAAAAATAAAAGTTCCATTTTTTCGAGGGCAAAGAAACCGTGCTCTGATACCACTTGATGAAGGACAAAAAAAGGGGTAATTTTGAATTTCGTATTTTTGAGAAAGTTTGATAAAATATGATATTAAAAAGTGTTGAACGGTGGAAATAGACAGAAATGGTAACCAAACAAATTCCCAATCCAAGGAAGATGTTTAGCTTGGTAGAGGATCGCCACAAGAAACGTGGTTTCTTGATAAGATCAATTAATGGTTCAATCCATAACCAAAAAGAAGCAAAGCTTCCAAATTCACATAAAGTGATTTTCTTTATCAAAATTCATCTGTCTACATATCATTTTCATGCTCTATTTATATGAGCTTATTACATGATGATATTGATTGTAAAACTCCTAGAAAATGAAAGGAAATGCAGCCACTAATTGCAATAATGTTTTGGTGGCTGATTAATGAAAATAAAAGGTTACAAAATAACTCTCTAAGGTGGGTGGCTGTATCAATGCATGGAAGGTTACACATTCATTTGCTTCTTTAATCATCATGGCTGAATAGCTTCAAGACGTTACACTTTCATAATTCTTCTCTTACATCAGCCAATTCATCAAAATCACGTCATCCACTTCATACGCATTTTACACCAAGAAATATGACGATTTTGCTTCTGAGTCCAACGTATGAAATGTAGGTAATTTTGTACCCTTTCCAACGCTTCAAAGATCACCTCAATTGGAGTTGCAGAGCTCTAGATACGATGAAAATAAGACAGATACATAATGACCTACGAAAATAACAATTTGAACCAAAAATAATTTGGTTCTTTTATTCCATAATGATATTATTATTCTTGTCAAGGGAGAATATCTTAGGGTCACATCATTACATGTCTCCAGAGTATGCGATGGAAGGAGTATTTTCTACGAAGTCTGATGTGTATAGCTTTGGAGTGTTGCTCCTTGAAATTATCAGTGGTAAGAAAAACAATAGTTTCTACCATGTCATTCCGCGTTGGTTTAAACAACCGCTAGTACAACTGGTGTAAATGATGGCCATTGTAAACTTGATAATGATACTCATATCTACCGCGTGTAAATAGTGTTTACCCACTGTAATTTAAGTGAATTTTGGTTTACTTTGTGTAATTTTTTTGAAAAAATTTTAAACTTATTATTTGAATATTCTTCATCTTTTAGATCTTTATGACATCAAATTTTAAAATTTAAGGTATTTTCATCTCTGTTATTTGAACAAATTTTGGTTATATCATCTATTTTATACAGTCAAATTTCACGAAGGTATAAATACAGAAAATCTTTAAATTACAAGGTTGGAATCTAAAGAAAAAAAATATTAAAGGGGGTATGAAAGAGGAAAATTCAAATTTTGTCAAGACTTGCTCATTATGGAAATTAAAGAGGATGATACAACCCCTATGATACTTGAAAATTGTTCATCTCACTTTTTAAATTGCTCAAAAACTACACCAGCGACAGTTAACTGCCGCTTGGCTTTTTGAGCGGCAGTTAACTGTCGTTGAACACTTTTAAGATCGGTTCAACAACCTTTAAAATCAGTTTAACTGGTTTTAAAAGTGTCCAACGATAGTTAACTGCCCTTGGTGTAGTTTTTGAGCAATTTCAGAAGTGAGATGAGTAAAAAAATATGACACTTGACATGTCTTTCATTCAAAAGGCCCAAATCAATGTGAACGTGAATGACAGCACACTAACAATTAAAGATAAAAACTTGGGAAAATTGCTTTTCCCACATTAAATAAAGCTAAAACACACTAGAAAATGACATTTTTACCCCAGCGGCAGTTAACTGCTGCTGGGATGGTGCATCGGCAGTTAACTGCTGCCGACTACCATCGGCAGTTAACTGCCGCTGCGGGGAATTATGCAGACAGATCTTGCTATTTTTACCATTCAAGACATTTTCGGCCTATTTATTACATGTAATCCAAAACAACACTTCCAGAGGTAGTACAAATCATACATCAATTATAATCATTCATAAGCAAGAACAATACATAATCTTTCACAATTGACCAAAATAAAATCAATTCGACATTTCGTTAAAAGTACACGAATGTTTGAAATTCAACAAAAACATAAATAGTGTTTGACACTCAACAACACATTACATAATATCTCATGAAATCTCTACCGACATTCGTTGCACATACAGTTGGAACGAACACAAAGATATAATATATTATTTTCAACCATATGCCTAAACATAACTCCAACGTCACTATCGTCCAACGTGATGATTTGCCAATACTAGCACCCTTTCTTTTAGGAAATGATGACATAGTTTGCGACGATTGACTATCCAGAAATTGGGAATCAACACGCTCCCAATAAGAAGGGATTCGACTTGTCGATGCCTCATTTGCTTTACACTTCATTTTTTTCGGCGCTCCCTTGGTTGGTACTTTTTTTGGAGGAGGAGAAACCATTGTGGATTCTGGAAATGCCAACTGACGCAACACCTCTTTGATTTCTAGTTTGATTTGATAAGGAACTTTCTTGAGACGTTCCTGAATACCATTCCACTCCTCCTTGACAGAAAAACCATCTTCATTACTTTCTTCACCCATACATAAGGCTTGTTGTCAAGGATTTTCACAGCAATAGTGCATGCACAAGGTAGCCCATACGATGTCCTTTTCACACAACCACAAATTTCTTTGTCCATGCACAAGGTTTCCTTGGAACGTCTTTCTTCATCAAAAATAAAGCTCAAAGCAGTCCGAGACACATAACCAGCCAACCCAGAGTACAAAATGATGTCTTTGTATCTATGTTCTAATACAGTACAACTCCTCCCAAATGATGTCTGTATCTCAGTTAACTGGATCACCAACATATCATGTATTTTCTCCCAACAAGTACCAAAATCACCTACACTATTGCTCAAATATTTTTTCAATTTACCATGAGCCCCCTTAACTCGGTTGGTGGTTCTGCAGCCAAGATGCAAGACACGGTCTGTCCATGCCCTCACTATTTTCTCCTTCACAACATTAAATACGGTGCTCTCGACATAAGTAAGAAACTATGGAAAATCTTTACTAACATTTTTTAATTCCATTAACGCACTTGCATATAATTCTTGCGTAGGTGATTCAACAACAACATCCCAAGCTATCATTACCTTGTTAACTATGTCACTTGGCTACACATCTTTCCCATCCTTCGGTTTCACTCTACAGTCAGTGATGCACTTTGCTCTAACATTTTTACCAACAAGAAAAAAACAGTATTTCACTAGTTTCAGGGTGAACAGTTGCTACCGCATTCATCAAAGCCGTATCTCTGTCAGTCATAACCACTGAAGACATATTAATCTTTGAGTTAAGAAGTTTGACCAACATCTGTAAAACCCAAGTAAAATTATCCTCTTTCTCAGATGTCAAAAATCCAAAACCAACAGAATATGTCAAATCGGTCGAGGTGACCCCAACTATCTCAAACAATGGCATTATATACATGTCGGTTTTATAGGTGGAGTCCATAACCAAAACTGTTGGAAAATTGTTAAACAACTTAATAGATGTTGGATGAGCCCAAAATATGTCTTGAATAGTAGTACTTTCACATTGTGTTCTGGTGAAATAGACATAGTTGTGCTCCTTCAACTTAGAGATTAGATACTGCATATCAGTCTTGTTACACTACTAGAAATCAGTGGTTTAGAGACCAAAAATTCGGTCGCTACATCATCAAAATCGGTCACTAACAGATTCCGTGACCAAAATAGTGACCAAAAATAAGAGTAGCTAATATGCTGGTCGCTAATCTTTTGTGACCGAAATAGCGACTGGTATACATCGACCGTATTTGTGACGAAAAACAGTGACTGAATTGCAGACGGATTTAGAACCTCCATATGTAGTGACTGATTTTAGTGGCCGAAATAGAGACCTTTTTTAGTGACCGTTTTTTGTGACCAATTTTGGTGACCGATTATGGGACCAACTTTATCAGGTAACAAAAAAATCACTCACTATATCGGTCTCTAATTAATGTCGTGGCAAAAAAAATATATCAACCCGTCAAAACGTATATTAATATAATACACAAAAGAATATATATTTATTGTTATTCTTGAGCACCACCTGTCAATATCAAGATGCTAATTATAGTTTTTTAACCTCAAAATGTATATGAATATCACACATAAAAGAATCATCAATACATTAAGTGCAGATAAAAAAGTAACAATTACAACAATACTCAAATTGCAAACAAAGAAACTCAAAGTTTTAACCTTATTCTTCTTCACTCAATCTACAAAAACGTTTTAACCATCTTTCTTCTATTAAGCAACATCCATTGAAAAATTCCTCTCCGTATGTATACATGACTTCATTCTCTAGCCATCTCAACACTACAATTTCTACACAAAAAAGACAAAACAAGAGAATAAGAAAACAATAAAAATAAAAGAGAGAAAAAAAACAGAACAGAGGTTAATGTCACTAGTACAGAAAACACTTTTTTAGTCAGGTGAAAATGACTTTTTAAGTCGGTAGATTATCAATAATTGGTAGATTATCTAAATATTGTATGGAAATATTATTCAAAAACCATCTCAATCTTTGTATAACACCAAGCCCTCAATATGAAACCACATAAGTAGTGACCAAGCATGCAATCATCATTTATTTGCAAACCATCTTAAATGATAAATGCATACAACTAAATTAATGGAAAATACAAGCATAAATTAATAAAGCCAAAAAAAAGTTTTATAAGGCATTCAAACAGATGTTTCACTAAATAGTCAATCGATTGGGTAAATAATAGTCCAACTAGTAACTAAATAAAAATACCGTTTGCGCTGCAGATGTCGGTGGCATAAACAACGTCAAACCCCCATCAATGCATAAACGATTTCGAAACATCGTAGCTGGCCTTGGTGCAAGATATTTGGAGGGAGTATAAAGTTTGAACATCAAAAAAGTGAATTTCTATTATTTAAAACAACATTTTAATGGAAAACAACTGTGTATTAGCGTTCTTGAAGTGGAAAATTATCTCTTAACAATATACATTATGTGTATAGACCTCTTAGCCTAAAAGCATTCAAAAATCTCACTTAATCGATTAAAACCTTACCATTTAAACCAACAACGAATTTAATTTATCAAAACTCAATCACAGGTGAATCATCGCATTAATATTTCCCAACCTCAAATAATAATCTCACTAACTTACGGGTTCCTAATACTGTTATTCTTAGGCTAACCTAACAATTGAACTAACCTCTGAAGACAGAAGAGTCACAAAAGGGTGTGCAAAAACGAGTTGTTTCAAGCGCGATCACAGTTAAGGATGTTGCAAGGCTGTCATTAGTTGCAGCAGATGTGTAGTGAATGAGTGCCTGCAAAAGCATAAATGCAGAATCTCGATTGGGGATATTGGAAAGCCAAAGCAATTTATAATATGAAAAAACTACATAACTAGGTAAGAAACTACATAAATGCAGAATCTCGATTGGTGATATTGGGGATTGGGCGAGAATCGACGCATAAAACATAACTAGGTAATAATGACAATTATAAATTATATAAAAAACATGGTTACCATTGATATGTTAAAACTTTGCAATACATAGCTACAGAGCAGGGAAGGCTGCATATTCCCTTGAATATGGCTTTGCACATGCATCAACCATGAGCAGTGATGATGGATGAGGAACTCCCTGCACATTTTAGACAATCACTCAAAACTCATAATTGCATAAAATAAGTTGATTTTTGCAATAAAAAATGCAGCAAATAGTCTATATTGTACACCATTAAGGTTATGTTTCGATGAATAGATCAATTAAACGCTTATAGCATAAGCACTTACATAAATGCTTAAGTATAAACTATTTTTATAACAAAGGATAAAGTAGTCATTGTTTTCATAAGCTATCATGAACTTTTGATAAAAAGCCAAAAAAAATTTATGAAATTTCATAAGCTCTTCCAAATAGTCTCTCAAATGCCTATAAGCTCAAAGTAAATCCAAACATGTCCTAAACAATCAAATTAAAACAACTTGTTTTGTTATTAATATCATAAGTAAACAACAGTCCTTTGTATTAACTAGAAAAATAATCTTTGACCTAAAGAACATTGTTGTGAAAGTCAACATTTCCTTCCTCAATCTCGTCAATTTATTCTCTAATGGAAATGAGACCATCACAAAAGCTTTCTAACACGGCCTGCAATAATATGTTTTCTTCCTAGGAAGGTCCGTTTATACATACCTTGCTTTTAGTTTTAGTAGACTCAATTGTTGGTCCATGAAAATCCATAGTCCATGATACATTCACAACATCTTCAAGCTTTACCCTAGCAGTATTCTACAATGGAAATACCTACAATTAATCATAGTTTGAATAATCATAAAATAATTAATTGAAAAAAAAAAACAACTTTGATGATCAAATGGTCTTAAAGCCTCTCTTAAGTCAATAATAAATTCATGAATAGCTGTTCCATTGACTCAGTAGAAAATAACTGAGTAATAACTCTATAGAAGTCAAATTATGAGTAAAAACCAAGGTTCATCGTATATGACACTAACCAGAAAAGAAAATAAATGTAATTTATGACAAGGCTCAAACCTCCAATTGTTTCACCATGTAGTTTGCATTCAAAATGGATATCTTTGACCAATTGTTTCACCATGTAGTTTGCATTCAAAATGGATATCTTTGATAGCGTCAGTGAGTCATTTAGAACCCATCACGACTATGCTTTTTTTTAAATGGCTTAACATTATTAATGGGGAAGCAACAAGCACAAGACGTATGAGGCGCGCTAAGAACCAATACATTGAAAAAGTCGTCTACAGACGAACAACCCAAAAAAACAACCAAACAACACAACCAATTTTACCATGGCTAAAGCTACAAAAGCCAAAAACATAAGAAAGATAATCACCTACTGTTACTAAGCACCACATGGAACTGACCTCTAACAGAGGCAGTGATACCCACTTTAAAATAGCAATTTTGAAGGGTAAAACAAACACAAGCCACCCACTAAAATACCATAATAGAAAACAGAATGCCTTGCTCAAAACACAAACACCAAACCTGCTAAAAAACCAGCAACACCGAACATCAGCCACCTCAAAAAATCAATGAAGTCTCTACCCATTACGACTATGTATGTGTAAGAAATTAATGATAAAGTGATTGCATGTGTATATCATACAAGCTGAGTAATCAACCATAATGAACATTCTGTTCATATTACCAATTTTCTAAATTGAACCTGGTTATGTTCACACTTTTCACCATGCATACTTCCTGCACATGTTAAAACAAATGATTTTAAAGACATCAAATCATTTACTGAAGAAAAAAAAGTGTGAACATAACCAGTCAATGAAAATTAATCACATGGTTGAAGACATTGCAGATATTGGCAACTAGTAAATACACAATACTTAATACTGAAGGTTAGAAAAGTTTCTGTGACCATGGTAGCATTATAGAAAACATAGTTAAACTTTTTCAATATGAAGACAAGAGAATAATTTACCTGAGGCAGAAGGATTAGTGAGCAGATTTTTGGCTTCAGCAGAAGGACTAGTGAAAGGATTTCTGGCTTCAGCAGAAGGACTAGTGACCAGATTTTTGGCTTCAGCAGAATGATTACTGAGCAGATTTTTCGCTTCAGCAGAAGGATTAGTAAGCAGATTTTTGGCTCCAGCAGAATGATTAGTGACCAGATTTTTCGCTTTAGTGGAAGGATTAGTCATCAGATTTTTGGCTTCAGCAGCTTTTAGAGCCTGTGCACGAATCGAGTGTAGCTTTGCAGTCACCAAACTAATGTACCCAGCCTGTAAACATATTTAGTAGATAAGTTACTATTGTTCTTTAAAGTCGTGTTTAGAGATTTTATATAAAGCATAAGCTAGTATAATTATGAAAAACACTTTGTATTGACAAATGTAGTTATAGTTATAGCGTCAATTTTGTTTTAAAAACTACTCAAAGTAGCTTCTCAATATAATCAGAAATCTATTTCTTTTCAAAAGCTTAAACTAGACACACTTTGAAATTTTTAGGAAGTGATAAGTTGATTCTTTGAACATATGCTTACACAAACAATCTAATTCCATGAACTGAAAAATCTACAAGAACGATAAATTTTTTGCAATAAGCAAGTCATAACATTGCACACAGAAGCGTAAAAGTAATACCTCAGTTTTGGCAGAAACATTCACTTTCTCCTCAAATGTTTGTACTAATTGAACAAACTTAGGTAAACTTGATTTGTCATTAAGATAACCATGCTTGATTAACTCTTCCATGCTGCATCGATTATATTACATTTAAACAGATGGTAGATCGTGTCAGAATATTGAAGAGCTTCACAAAATGTTATAAACATAAAGAATTAAATATTTTTATGAGTAAAAGGAAGTCAAATATTAGAAGTTAAACACTGATAATTCTAAAGTCTAAATAACATATCAAGTCAATTATCAAAATGCTCAACAATGACATTCTTACATTCTTTGCAATAAAAGGAGAATGTCAGTTTATTATCATAAGATAAAGTTAACTTCCAAAAGGAGTTAAGAGAAAACAGATTTGAAAAGAACAATTCAGTGGCACATACTGAAAAGCTATTTCGAAAAATTCTTATCATAAATATTGTCAGATACTCTAGCACCATAGTCAAGCCAAATCTGTCAGTGGCTTTTCAAATAATGTCACTGACAAAGATATTGACGGAGTATTGCAAGTGCTCAAGTAGAAAACAAGAAGATTTTAACATTTGAACTTATGCTTAACACAATCTGTTACACAACTGGATATTATAAACAACATGATAGATAGGTCTTTGATAAATTAAAAGAGAATGTGCAATTCAAATCATATTTTTGTGTAGGCATGTTTCTTACACTAACTTCACAACCCTTTTCCTGTTCTCTTTGATTTTCCATCTCTCAGTTGCAATGTTGGCTTCTTCCTTACCACGTTGCATTTTGTTTGAGAAGTACTCAAAATTGACCTGAAAAAGTCCATAAAATATTGTGATAAAATAAAATATAAAAAGGAGAACATGTTATACTATGAACTCTAGAAACATGTATAACAGTTTCAATGCAATGTAGCAATACCCTCAGCCAACTAAATGTCTTAAAATGATATTGTATGTTCAATTGAAGAGAAACAACAACATTGATAACTGCTCAAGTAAAACAAGGAACTCATGGCATTCCTCAAACATAACAATCACATAATATATCAGAAACAAAAAAACAGTCTAGGTTTGATTCATGAATCTAACCTAAGCCAATTAAACCAGTACAAAAGGAAGTAGCTTAATGTATTGAAATTTGAAACAGAAACAGAAACAGGGGATTGTTTGTACAAACAAAGAAAACAGAATAGCATGGGTCTGGTAGAGGAAGATTTACAGAACAGAGCAAACACAAACCAAAAGCTATGGAACATAAGTTACCAACCTGAGGAAGAAGAAGCAAACGACGGTGAGAATCAAACACGAGTGAACGACGGCGAGAATCAAACAAAAGGACCTTGATTCAACAACACAACATCGAAGAAAAGGGATTGAAGTAGTGAGAATTTATTAAACATAGCTCTCTTAAAAATAGTAAATTTTGTATCAAAAAATTAGGGTTTTAAATAAAAATTGGGGCTTTTTTCTTTTGAAGAATAAACAGGGCAAAATGAGAATAGAAGCCTAACCCTTGAAAGAGAGAACACCACAGTGGCTTAACGACGGCAATAGAGTTCCGACACGGAGGTTCAATCAAAATAATTCTGAATCTAAGAGAAATTGAAAGATAACAAAACATATTAAAATCAAGGAATACAAAAAAGGAAGAATAAACATGACAAGAGGTGACAATCAATGGTTTACCACGAAGGAGTAGAGGAGGAAGACGAAGATGAAGTTGCTCCTTTTGGAAAAACCAATTGGACCAAAAGATAGGTCTCGTGATGGTGAGTCCAAAAAGTGTCTCCTTTTGTCTGATCTCGTCGCATTGTGGCCGGATCTGGCTTGAGAAGCTATTAGACGGTGGTGAAAGAAGAGTGGAGGCGGCTCTGTGTTTGGCTCGTAAGTGAGAGAAAACAAAACCTAATTTGAGAAAGTGTGTGAAACGTGGAAGGAAAACTAAATGAGAGGAGGAAAAAAAATTAATATTAAACCACTAAAATAATTTTGCGACTGATTTAGAGACCAACAAATCCTTTACTAATTATCTCCCGGGTTCAGTCTCTAAATCAGTCTGTAGAGTGACCGATTTATTTTGGTCTCTAATAAGGTCACTAAATAGCAGTTTTCTAGTAGTATTACCTCTGTTTGACTTGAATATTTTTTGACGTTCATTGTAGACTTACTTGATATTTGTCATGCAATCTTGTCTTTTTGTCTTCAAAATTATCAAAATATTTTTTTGTAGCACCAAACTCTTGGTCAAGTCACGTACAATTTTCTTGTCATCCTCCCTTAATCTACCCGCAAGCATGTGTCCTTCTAAACTTGGCTCCATCTCATGGTTGTGAACTCTGTTATGAATGTTCAATCTCCAATCATTTGTTTCCCTACTAAGATATCCACGAACCATGAACTTACACCCACATTTTTTTGAACTCATTGCCTCATGCTTCAATCTTTTTTTCGGCACTTTCTGGTTGCCACACCTTTCACAAATTAGTTAAAACATTGGATTGATCAAATTGGATCTACGTATAACAATTGTAAATCCCTCCCTATTTGCTTGACGACGTACCCAATTAAGCAAGTCATCTCTATCTTTCAATTTAACTTCGCTTGAAAAAAAAATGAGCCGTGTCAACTTCGTTGGCCTCAAGAGGGACAACACCGGAGTCAACATATAATGAAGCTTCAACATGGACAGAAGTTTCTGTAACACCCGGGTCCCTCACACTGGACCCGCGATGTCACTCACGACCTTCTCCACCCCCCATGTGGAGTTTTTGCCTTCCGTGGGAATCGAACTCCGTACCTGAGGCTTAAGTACAAGTTCCTTGCATTCCCACTACCAATTGAGCTACTAGCTCAATTGGTAGTGGGAATGCAAGGAACTTGTACTTAAGCCTCAGGTACGGAGTTCGATTCCCACGGAAGGCAAAAACTCCACATGGGGGGTGGAGAAGGTCGTGAGTGACATCGCGGGTCCAGTGTGAGGGACCCGGGTGTTACAAAAAAAAGTAGCTCAATTGGTAGTGGGAATGCAAGGAACTTGTACTTAAGCCTCAGGTACGGAGTTCGATTCCCACGGAAGGCAAAAACTCCACATGGGGGGTGGAGAAGGTCGTGAGTGACATCGCGGGTCCAGTGTGAGGGACCCGGGTGTTACAAAAAAGGCGCCTTTTTTGTAACACCCGGGTCCCTCACACTGGACCCGCGATGTCACTCACGACCTTCTCCACCCCCCATGTGGATTTTTTGCCTTCCGTGGGAATCAAACTCCGTACCTTGAGGCTTAAGTACAAGTTCCTTGCATTCCCACTACCAATTGAGCTAGTAGCTCAATTGGTAGTGGAAATGCAAGGAACTTGTACTTAAGCCTCAAGGTACGGAGTTCGATTCCCACGGAAGGCAAAAACTCCACATGGGGGGTGGAGAAGGTCGTGAGTGACATCGCGGGTCCAGTGTGAGGGACCCGGGTGTTACAGTTTCAACCTTAGGCGGTATGACATTTCCGGAATTATCGACAAAAATAGGTTTTGTCTCGACCGGATCATCATCTGCATTTTCATCCATAACTATGAATAAACAACAAATAACTATGAATAAATAACTTACAATTGCAATAACATCAATATCAAAATTAATTAAACCTAAAAAAAGTTAAAAAAAACCAAAAAAAAATTCAAAAATAGGCAATAAGCCTGTTTTTTTGAAGTTTCCCATCGGCACCTAGCTGCCGCTGCATCGGCAACTAACTGTCGATGGCCCCATACAGCGGCAGTTAAGTGCCGCTAGCCCCATGTCATGTTTTCACGAATATTGACAAAAAAATCAGCAAAAAAAAACGGATTAAATGATGCATTACCTGTTTCTTGTCGTCAAAAGCGTGTTGAAACCTTCTAGTATTGCTGCTTCAATGATTTTGGACAAGGATTGTGGAAAAAAAAAATTGGATTTAGGTGTTTAGATTGAAGAGGAAGAAGAAAGTGGAGTTAATGGAACAATATAGGAGTAGAATGGTGTAATCAACAAAATCAAGAACGCAACGGCAGTTAACTGCCGATGGATTCAAACGCGGCGTCAGTTAACTGCCGATGGGATGATTCGGCGGCAGTTAACTGCCGCCGGGGTAAAGATGTAATTTTCTAGTGTGTTTTAACTTTGTTTGATGTGTATAAAGCAATTTTTAAAACTTGAAGGTATGTTAAAACTTATTCCAAAGAGTCATAAGCATTGTCCGTACCAGAGGACGAATAAGGAAATCATCCTCATACCCACTTGATAAGAAAGAAAAAGGGAGTCGAGCTAATGATGTAAAACGAACGCTTATTGCGTGGCAACTCAAATTTCCATCCCTTTACTTTTTACCTCTGCAATTTATAATTTTATGTAAATGATTTTAATTAGAAAACGTTTTGGATAGGGTGGTAGTTTTACAACTGATAATGAAACTTGAAATTGAAAAATAATGCTTTCTACAAAATTCGCAAAACGAAGACATGTTCACTTAGGGGTGTTCAAAACCGAACCAATCCAATAGAAAAACCGCAAACCGAACCAACTCAAACCGAAACCGCAAAAAATCGCATTTGGTTCGGATGTATTCAGATCATTTTTCTACTCAACCGCATGGTTTGGTTTGGTTTGGTTTTCGGTTTTTATTTTACCAACCGAACCAAACCATACCAAACCGCAACATAAGAAAAACACTAATTAAACATATGTCACATAGACCAATACTTATAGAAACTCATTGGAAACTTTTATAAAATAACATATTTTTTCTCTTGATAAATTTCTTCTTTGCTTTTTATTTCAAAAGTGTATTCATATGCTACTTGAACTTTTAGTGAATGTTAAAATCTTAGTCTTTTGTATTTCTTACCAAATATGATTACTTTTTGTTCACGTTTTAAATTTGGTCTATGTAGTTGGGAAATTTTTTAATTGAAAATGAAATTGTAATGTTGGATGAAATTTAAAACATTGTTGAAAATATATTTTTAACTTGATTTTAATGTTGGAAAAAAATTGTATTGTCTCAAAAAAACGGCACCAACCGATCCAAATCAAACCGTATTAGTTTGGTTTGGTTCGGATTTTATTTTAAAAGTCAATCAAACCAAACCAAACCGCATGTTTTTTTATCTTGCGGTTAAGATAACTTTTAACCTTAAACCGAACCAAACCGCACCGCGAACACCCCTATGTTCATCTAACGAGTTTATTCAATTTTAAAAAATGAGCATTATGTGGATGTTCGCTAAGCGAATGGTGCGAAATTGGCAAATAAAAATTCTAATATATTTTTCAAAGTGTAATCAGATAATTACAATCATAAATACATCAAAAAAAAGATAATTATAATCAAAAGAGAATCTTTTTCTTTCTATTATCTTTCCTTAGTCATTCCTTCATCTCCAAAGTTCTCTGCTCCAATCTCCAACAAAATTTCAAAGACTTGCAACTTTATTATTTAGTGATACATATTCCTATAGTAAGATTCATTTGAATTAAAATTGAATGTGTTGTTAAAACTCATAATATTTTTCTATGAAGTAAAAACAATAGGACGGTTATTTGTTAAGTATTATATAGATTAGCCAGTCACTACATGACAACAGCGACATGACCGCGTGGCCTAATGGATAAGGCGCTCGCCTCCGGAGCGGGAGATTGTGGGTTCGAGTCCCACCGTGGTCGCATTTTTTAATACTTTTTTTCTTGTTCTGTTTGATTTTACACGAGATTGAATTGACTTGTATTTCGCATTAATTTGAGATTTCGTAATTGTTTAAGTTGTTTTTAACTCAAGAATATAAGTCCCCTAAAAAAACTCAACTATATAATTTTTTTTAAGATGAACGCAAAACTATATATTATTCCTCAAAAAAAAAATCTCAAAAATATATTTTTAAATAATTTATTTAAATTGTAATAATTTCTTTTGGTAAGTTAAGAGTATGATAAAACATCAAAGAGACTTAACATATGTTTGGTTTCAATTTTAGAGGGTTATAAGTGATTCTAGAGGTTTTAGAATTGATTTTATCATGTTTTGGTGATTTATAGAAGAATTGATTTTGTTTGAAGTTAAAATTTGTAGCTTTTGACTTCTACACTTGAGTTTAGCATTAAATTTACTGTCAAATTCACTTTTATACAAATACATCCAAACACAAATCATTTTACGTTCAACACACTTTTATTCATAATCAATTTTAGAAAATCAATCCACTAAAAATCAGTTATACCCACCTCATAACCGTTACACTCAGACATCCCGACTCAGTTGGGACCCCCCAAGAACCCCTACCCTCTGCCACTCACTCCATCATATTTTTTTTAAGCGGAAAAAAATATGTACACGAGAGGAGGGGCAAACCAAAACCTTCAAAAACGGCCAAAAGCAAGCAAAAAAGAAAAGCAAAGAAGAGAAATCGCCTTTAAGGAAATCGGTGGCACTCAACCACCCTTTGGTTCACCCTTGGAGCAAGTGTTGTAGGAATTGATTCTAGCAGTCTGATGCAATTTTTTCCTATGATTCTTCGTCGAATAAGGAGTAAAAGGAGTCTCTGAATCCTTGTTCGCAGTAACCAAAAGATGTTGAACTAATTCAAGATTATTCTTCAACAGATGGCATATGTGTGGATTCGTCACTGTTAACGCTCTGGCTATTTGAGTTTCCAAAGCAAATTTCTCTTGTGATGATGTAACATGGTTATCTACATGAAATTGTGCATCCGAAGCAGCTTCAACACGAGAGAGCGAGACATTAATGGCTGCCAGTTCCAAAATAGGGGAGTTGTGTGCAAAATGTTGAACGATCTTGAAGTAACATATACAATTCCTCTAAGGTTTTGATGATAACAAAGTATTGAAGAACAATTGGATATACTAATATATGTTCAAGTGTGCAGGATCATAGATTGTATCCATGAAGTATTGAACATGTATTAAAGCATCAGAAACACAAGAGAAGCTCAAAAGACTATGGTAGAAGATCTGAAGAAAGGTCAACCTGAAGTCAACACGTTGGATTAGAAGAAAAGGACGCCTCTCAGAAGCTGAAGAGATCATCAGACTCTGAAGACCTAGTCAGACACAAAAGATCCCATCAGACTTGGTAGACCTTCAGACTTTAGAAGCACCTGAGGGACCCAGACTCCATGTCAGATTTGTCGTCTTATATAGTTGTCCACATCAAAGGATCTGAGCACAGTTTTGTCTTCTTCTGACCACGTGTAGAAACAAACAAAGGACTTCAAGGGCAATAAGAATGAACGGATACTTCCTATATCAGTAAAGGATTTTCGAATGACTATCCAATGGAACTATCCATATCAGGTAATGGCTCAATGTCCTTGATTTGAAGCTTCTCAACGACTCTTAATGTGCTTGCACTCTTCTCTAACGTCTCTCAAATCCCTGCCTATATAAGGAGCTGAAGACCATGAAGAAGATTAACAAGACTCTGTTATTTTACTGTGTCATTACTCTGTCAAATCAAATAACGCAAAACACTTAGGATCTTTTTTACCAAACTTTGTATCTTAGAAATCCTAAAGTTGTAAAGAGTCTGTTCATTTTGTATCTTCGAAATCCTAGAGTTGTAAAGAGTTTGTTCATTTGTTCAGTTACACCAATTATTTATATATATTCGGTGTACGAACAAGTTTGTTTATATTTGTTGTAAACAAATATAAGTTTCTTGGTGAAACCTTGAGCACCAGAAGTCTCATTCAGTTGTGATTGAGCAATAGAAGTCTCTTAGGGTTGCCCTTTGAGCATTGGAAGTCTCTTGCCTGCGTGCTTGAGCATTAGAAGTATCTTGGAGTTGTCCTTGAGTAGTGGAAGTCTCTTGGTAGTGACCTTAAGCAAAGAAGTCTCTTGCAAGGGTGCTTGAGCATTGGGAAGTCTCTTGGAAGAATCCTTGATCATTTGTAATCTAGTGAGATTATAGTGAAATCCCTTGGAAGTGCAAGGGGACTAGACTACTCATGTGTTGTGGGAGGAACTAGTGTAAATTGCTTGTGTTTGCTCTCTCTCTCTCTCTCTAAATTTATATATATATATATATATATATATATATATATTATCTTTGTGTTTTGTTTCCCGCTGCACTCAGACTCTGTATCAGAATCTGTGCACTTCAGATTCTGAACGGCTCATAACACTCAGAAAAAGAAAATCATCAAAAAGCCAATACAATTCAACCTCCCTTCTTGTGTTTTTCTCACCTTCAGTTGGTATCAGAGCACGGTCTGTGCTCTGCCACTTAATTGTGCAGCAGTTAAAGATCCAGAGAGAAAAACATGTCTACTCCTGAGAGTGACACTTCAGCTTCTGGAACATCCAACAACACCTCTGAGCCCTGCACCTCAACCTCTGATAAAAATAGTGTATCTGTTAGACCTCCATCATTTAATGGAGATGTTGTTCAGTTTTCCTTGTGGAAAAGCAAGATGTATAGTCACATCATAGGTATTGATGATGAGTTGTGGGACATCATTGAAGAAGGTGTTACTTTTGAAGTTGATGAAGAATGAATTGTGCCAGACAGGAAGTGTCTGACACCTGCACAAAGGAAGAGCTACAAGAAGCATCACAAAGTGAGAGGAATTCTGGTGGATGCACTACCTCATGCAGAGTACATAAAGATTGTGAACAATTCAATAGTAAAATCCATCTTTAAGTCACTTTGCTCTACATATGAAGGGAATCAACAGGTCAAGGAGGCTAATGCCAATCAACTGGTTCATCAGTATGAATTATTCAGAATGAAGGAAGAAGAGAACATTGAAACCATGCACTCAAGGTTTCAAACTCTTCAGTCTGGATTTCAAGTCACTGTTATTTGTAACATCCCAGACTGCTTTCAGGGTTGCCGACTGACCCAACAAACCAACACGAGTCTTTTCAGCGTGTTTTGTCCTCACTCGCACACTCTTTGGGAAACTTCCCAGAAGGTCACCCATCCAAAGACTACTCCAAGTCAAGCACGCTTAACTATGGAGTTCTTATGGAATGTGCTACTGAAAAGAAGATGCATCTTGTTGGTATAGGTAGTACCAAACAATTCTTATAAGCCTTCCTTCAACCATGGAATCCCATACCTGCATGGCCTCAGGATCACGATCATTCTGATGTGATTAGGTTCGTCTATAAGCTGTCGGGAGCCTCTCATTGTCATGCCCTGTGCGCCGGAGACCACTCCCCGCCCTCGTCAGCCTTGGGTGTTACATTCAACGTGAAGGTGAGAAAAACAAAAGAAGGGGGGTTGAATTGTTTTGGGTTAAAGATCAGGTTCTGATGGAGTTCAGAATCTGAGTCTGAGTTAAAATTCAGATTCTGATGCAGCGGATAAAACTTTAAAGAGATAGAGAAGAGAAAGACACAAGCAATTATCATGGTTCCTTCCACAATCTGGAAGTAGTCCAGTCCCCTTGTCACTTACAAGAGATTTTTCACTATAATCCAATGATTATAAATTGCTCAAGCACACAGCAAGAGACTTCCTATGCTCAAACACAAAGTAAGAGACTTCTCAACAAACAAAAATACAAAGTAATATGTTTGGTTTGAACACTTGATATACAATCAGTGGTGTTCACAAAATACAACACAGGTATCAGACTCTAAACTTAAGAATTTCTAAGATAAGAAAGTTTGTAAGAAATTCTAAGTGTTTGATGCGTTTTGAATTTGACAGAGCTTTGACACTTGTAAAAATTTTCAGAGTCTTATTTTAATCTTCAAGTCTTCATTCCTTTATATAGAGGTGAGGAATAGAGACGTTGAAATTATGCCAGCACATCAAATAGAGTCGTTTGAAGAAGCTTGGTCAATTCCATTGATTTGTTGCTTGATTTGGTTCACGTACAAGGAGGAATAAGATTTGAAACCTTTCCTGAATGTGGAATGAACCGTTGTTCAGCAGGAGACAAGTTTGCAGAATACGGGCAAGCATGTGAAGGTAGTGGAGAACGCGGTTGTACAATTTGTCCTTTCTTGACAATGACAGCAGTTGACCTCTTAAAACCTTCAGAACTTCCATCGTATAAATCTTTAAGTAATTCAGAGTGTAGAGTCTTCAGCTTCGCAAGTTTTGCTTCCATTTCTGAATTCCCAGCAAATTGTTCCAATTCTTCAGAGTCTAGAAGGACTTTCAGAATCCATGTATGATTAGGTCCTTGTAAATTTTTATTTATGGTCCTGCATACTAGAACAAATATTAGCATATCCAATTGATCTTTTAATACCTTGTTATCATCAAAACTTAAGAGCCATTGTTTAAAGTAATTTTGTTCCAACAAATTTTGTTCCAACAATCTCCCCTTTTTTGATGATGACAAACATACGTATTAATAGTCAATTGTTGTTAATTTAATTAACAAGTTGACTGTAGGGTCTGAGGTTTGTAAGCTCCCCCTAAGTCTAATAGTCCAGAAGGTGAGTTTTGTAAGCTCCCCCTAAGTCCTATACAAGTTAATTAAATTCATTTTAATCATAATCAAAAATAATTTCTAAGAAACGTCACTCAGAAGTACATCACATGAAATAACTCAGAGGCTAAAAGATGAGAAGATGGTTCCTAAGTCAATTTTTAATTAACTTATTTAAGGACTCAGAGCCTAAGAACTATTAATCTTTCTCCCCCTTTTATCATCAACAAAAAAATGTTTGAAATGAAAAAAGAGAGAAAAACATAAGAGTGGCAATCATAAACATATTCATCAGAGGCAAAAAATAGTATCAGACACATAGAATATCAGAAGCACACAAAAATATATCAGAAGCATAAAATATGTCAGAAGCATAAAATATCATACTTATAAAAATAATCAGAGTTTAAGAGACATGTTCAGAAACAAATAAAAATGGTGTGCATTCTAAGGGTTATTCAGTTTCTGTAACATCTCCTATATTGCACTGATTCCTGAGTTCATTAAGTCCTGATTCTGAGCCATTTCAGCTTGAGTCTTGGCTAACTCAGATTGTTGCTTCAGCATATCATCCTGTTTCTGTGCTAACTCAGCTTGAGTACCAATCACTTCTTGAATCTTGGATCTAAAGCATCTTGTTTGAACTTCTGTTCCATGAGATCAGCTTGCAAAGTGTCCAGGATGTGAATAGTTACAGGTTCTTCTAGATCCAACCTTTTAATCACATCCAGGAAGCTTGAAGTCCATACTTGACAATCTCAGGAACTTTATAAGTTGCTTCCTTGAACTCTGAGTCTTAAAGTTGCCTAGACACATCCTTCTTCAGTTCAACTTCCTCCATGCTTCTGACAACATCCTTGAACTAATTCTACAAAGCTTCCTGTTGAGTAGCTATTGACAGATCCTGAAGATCATCCAAAGTCTTGTTTACCAGATTTCTCAAATTAATCCACTTGTCAGCATAGTTAACTAAGTGAATAGCCTTGTTCCTGGAGTCCACCAATTCTTCCAGACTTTCAAAGATGATTCTTGATGACGTCCTGTCATTACGTAATTTTTGGAGTCTTTGTTATGTGTGAACATCATATTTGTAGCAATTTGAGATAGCTTGAGGTTACAAAAAGCAAGAAAACATCAAGAACCTGAACTGAGTGCATCGTGACACGATTTGAGAATCGTGTAATGATTTTTCTGACCAGATTGAAGGAAGTTTCTGCCTGTGGAATCGTGACACGATTGTATAATCGTGACACGATTATGAAACTAAATTTTGAGAACCCTGGGGCCTTTTAATGAAGAATCGTGTCACGATTAATTAAACGTGTCACGATTTTAGGCGCAGATTGCCTATTTAAGCTGACTTGTTTTCAGAAACAAGGGTTCGGAATTTTTTGGAGGATTGGAGCGCGATTTTGAGAGCAAAAAACTTAAGAGGTGGCCAATCCCATCCAACTAATAGTCAGTTTATGTATGTTTAATTGCTTCCAATGATTATGTTATTTGTAATTTACATTATGAGTAGCTAATTCTCTTAGAGATTGAGTCTGAGATGAATCTGATGTAATCTGTTTGAACACATGTGGCTGTGAAACTTTATTGCTTATGAATATTAATCTAGCTTTATTCAATTCAATTGTTCTTAATTCTTTCTATATACTGACAATATATAACATGATTTGGTGAGAATGAATGACTACTGACCCTAGCTTTCAACTTAGACCTAATTGAATTGTTCAAATAAACAGGGTTAGGCTAGGAATGGATAATCGTTTATTTGTGATAATAGGTTAACATTAGTAAAACCTTCGAGGATCATTAGATCACCTAAGGGATTAGGGGCTGTAATCCGAGAAGAGGGTTCTATCTCAAGGGATTGATTAGGACTATTTTTGTTAATCATCGTAAAACTAGAGGAGTATTCATAGAGATAGGTGCAGTTTATCAAACAGAATTAATCAGAGGATTTGAAAGGCTTGATCTCATCTCTCCTTATATATTCAAAACAACTTTTATCAGTTTATTTACTTTTTATGCACTCAAACCAACTGCCTAGGGCAACCATAATTTTTATACACACTATTTATCAACAATATTGCTAAATTGAGATTAACACAGTCCTCGTGGATACGAACTTAGAATTATTACTTCGATAGTTTTAGTACACTTGCTTAAAGTCTATCAAGTTTTTGGCGCCGTTGCCGGGGGGTGTTGAATCATTTCAACAAGGCAATATCGTATAATTTAGGATTTCTGTAATTTAAATTCTGTAAAAAAAAAAATCTTACTGAATCAGTTTCATGAAATTTGTATTGTTCAATGCTACTAAGGTATTCGTTTGCTGTTTATGCGAGGTAGAGTGCAACCTGGAGATTTGTTGCACGATCCGGAGATCGAGAAGACAGCCAGAGCAAATCGGAAAGATGTCCGGTTAGCTCGATCAGCTGATCCTAGCACCAAAACACAATACATTAACGGTGAGTGTGTACCCGAAGGAGCGAGTGAGGATGTTAACTACATGGGAAACTACCAGAAGGGAAATCCTTTCTCAAATACATACAACCCAGGGTGGGCACAACACCCTAACCTCAAATACTCAAATAATAACACCTTAAACCCTCTCTTACCCAATCATCCACCTCAACAACAGAGGAAGCCATCAACTTTTGAAGAGGCCATGACCAGTTTTGTCAAGTTTACCCAAACAAATCTGCAAGAGATTGAAGCAAATCAGGAGACGGTGCAAAAGAACAATGAAGCCTCTATGAAGAATCTTGAGAATCAGATTGCGTAGTTGGCCAAACAAATGGCTAATTAATCAAATGGAGGATTTTCTGGTAACACGCAAGATAATCCGAAAAATGAAAGTTGCAAGGCTGTGGAGTTCAGAAGCAAGAAGGTTTTGACACCATTGGCTCCAAAAATCCCCAAGAACAAGGAGGAAGTAGTGGTGGAGGAGAATGAATCAGGAGAAGTTGAAAAGGATGAAAATGGTGAAGTTGAAAATGAAAATAAAAATGGGACGATCCCTTCTTGTTTAAGGTAAGCATTGACGGTTTAATTAGACGTTGTATTGCAGGTGAGGAGGCCAAAAGTATCATGTGGCACTACCATAGCTCAGCTTATGGGGGGCCACCATAGTGGTGCCAGAACCGCTGCCAAGATTTTGCAAAGCGGCTTTTGGTGGCCCACACTTTTCAAAGACTGCCAGGAGTTTGTGAAACAATGTGACAAGTGCCAGTGCACAGGTAATATCTCTAAGAAGAATGAGATGCCCCAAAATGGAATCCTTGAAATAGAGCCTTTTGATTGTTGGGGCATCAACTTCATGGGACCTTTCCCATCCTCTTACTCTTTACTGCATATTTTAGTTTGTGTTGATTATGTAACCAAGTGGGTTGAGGCAATACGTTGTGTTGCTAATGATTCCAACACGGTTGTAAACTTTTTGCGCAAGCACATTTTTACTAGGTTTGGAACCCGTAGAGTTTTGATCAGTGATGGGGGGAAGCACTTTTGCAACAAATATCTTAAAAATGTTTTAAAAAAATACGATGTCAAGCATAAAGTTGCAACTCCTTATCACCCTCAAACTAGTGGGCAAGTTGAGGTTTCTAACTGCCAGCTCAAGCAGATTTTAGAGAAAACGGTTGCGTCAAATAGGAAGGACTGGTCTAGGAAGTTAGATGACGCACTGTGGGCTTATAGGACAGCTTTCAAGACCCACATGGGGTTGTCCCCGTATCAATTGGTTTATGGTAAGGCTTGCCACTTGCCAGTGCAGTTGGAACACAAAGCCTATTGGGCTATAAAATCTTTAAACTTTGATCAAACTCTTGCTGGTAAGAAAAGACTCTTGAAACTTAACGAGTTAGAGGAGATGAGACTGATAGTATATGACAATGCGCTCATTTATAAAGAAAGAACCAAGAGATACCATGATAAAAACTTAGTTCCTAGGGAATTTAATGTTGGGCAACTAGTTTTGTTGTATAATTCCAGGTTGAAGCTATTTCCTGGAAAGCTCAAGTCGAAGTGGTCAGGACCATTTGTGATTAAAAGTGTATCACCACATGGAGCAGTGAAGTTGATCACCCCAGAAGAGGATAGAACATTTAAGGTGAATGGGCAGAGACTCAAGCCCTACCTCGGAGGGGACATACCAAGAGAAAGGGTATGACTGGTACTGGCGGACTTGTAAAGGTCGTCTGGAGTCAAGCTAGTGACGATAAAGAAGCGCTTGGTGGGAGGCAACCCACGACGTGAAAATCTCAGGTAGTATTAGTTTATTGTGTTGTTATTGTTTTTTTTAAAATACATAAAAAAAAATTGCAAAAAAATTTAGGGCAGGAAATTTTTCTAAGTCCACAAATGTGTGCTCCTTGCAAGGAAAATCGTGACACGATACTGAAATCGTGACACGATTTTCCCTTAAAAAATGTGCCTCTCTGCCAAGAAGAAATCGTGACACGATACTGACATCGTGACACGATTTCACCCCTCAAAGAACATGACTTTCTGCCACAAAAATCGTGACACGATACTGAAATCGTGTGACACGATTTGGAGGAAATTTTTTCAAAAAATGGCAGTTAAGACAGAATCGTGACACGATTACTCCACATCGTGACACGATTTCTAAGAATTTTGAAAGTTTTTGACCATTATAACTCAAATCGTGACACGATTCCTTCAGCCTATATATACCCCTTTCAAAAAAATCAGATTTCATTATTACAAAACCTACCGAAACTCTGCCAAAATTTTCCCTGAACCACAGAAACCAAATTTTGACCATTTTTCTTCACCATTCTCACCTATCATCACCCATCATGCCTCCCATTCTTCGAACCAAACACACAGCCAAGAAAGCCAAGACAACCAAACCCTCCACCAAAAGAAAACAAAACACAGTTCGGACCCAGACCGCACCACCACCACAAACAGCCTTCAGATTTATCAGCAAAGAGGCACATGAGAGGTTTGTCAAGAGCAAAGCGTTTAAGGTGGTTATGGAGCGAAGGTTTGATCTGGTGAACCTGGGGAAATATTCTGAGTTCGAAAGTATGCTTCGGAAGAGGAATTGGGAGTTGTTGAATAGTATGGTGTTCGAGACGACGAACAAGACAGTGACTCTGGAATTCTATGTGAATGCTAGGCATTCAACAGTGAAGTATCAGTCGTATGTTAGAGGTAAGACCATTGATTATAGCCCTGATGCTATCAATTAATTGTTGGGTTTGACTGCACCGGAGGAGTGCGCAGTGAAGAGGAAGCGAGCTGCAGTGAGGGGTATGTCTGGAGAAGATTACAGTGGGTTACTGAACACCTTGTGTAGGCCAGGAACGATATGGAGGAAAGCAAGGATGCTCGCCAAGGCCGATTTCATGCCGTCACCCAAGGCTTGGGCATCTTTTGTTGTGAAGACTTTGGAGGGAACTTCTTGCACTTCTGAAATTCCCCTCAAGAGAGTGTTAACCATTGATGCAATACTGTCAGGAGAAGATATTAACGTAGGGGAGCTGATCGCCAACAACATTCATGAGATAGCAATGGGTAAGTTGAAGTCCATCGCACATAGCAGTTTAATATGTTGGTTGTGTGAGGAAGCCGCAGTGGAAGAGTACCGAGATGATATTGATGCTCCGACTATCAAACCTGTCACCAAAAAGACCATGGATACTTTTGTCAGCGAGTATGAGGACTTCATCAGGGGAAGGGGACAAAGAGAAGAGCAGGACCAGCAGGGGAACGCACAGAATCAGCCACAACAGCAGACATTTCCGGGAGAGGGAAGTCAGCAAAGCACTTATCCACCTCTGCACCCGATGTTGTTGGATTACATGTTCGCTTCTGCCAATTGATGAATGAGACCTCCGATCAGCTCTACGTGAACCGTCCAAGATTCTCCCAAGAGTTTGATGCAGAAGCCCAGGTTAACCGGAGGCCTCCCCAAGGGTCATATGATCACTTTGATGGAAATCGAGATAGCATGGTTCATTACTTTGAACAGCAGAGAGAGAGGGCAGTCAGCAGGGAGCAGAAAATTGCTAATGATTTTGATGTAAGCGACAGGAGGAACATGGCACATTTCATGGAAGAGATTAACGCAAGTGGCCCTCAAAACACCTGGTTCTTGATGGAGGAGCTAAATGAGATGGGACGGGAGCAGTGATCACCTGTACCGCTTTTTGCCTTGTTTTCTTTTGTGTTTTTGTTTCGTTTTGTTTTTGTCATGTTTAATCAGAACTACTGTCGTTTTTTTTTAACTCCATTTGTCCCTTAATTTGTACTAAACTTGCACTTGTTTATTATTGATGAATTTATGTGTGGTATTGATTTTCTCCAGTTTAGTAACAATCTTTGATTAAGTGGTATGCCAATAGTTCAGAAGGAGGTAGCGGCCTCACACGTCAAGGTTGAAGTGTTCGGCAATGTAAAGATAGGTAGTCACAACTCCCAGATATCATACCATGTAAGGTCACTGCCAAATTTTATTTTTTCAATTTACTTGAAAGAGTGTTCCATGCAACTACAATTCTAGAACTTGCGATTTTTCTCTGTTGTTAATTGATCTTGTCATACACACACTAAGGCAAAGTGCTTGGTACCATGAGCCTTTTTTAAGCCTACCTGGAGTATTTTTTTTGAATCTTATCCTTTTGAAAAGCCAATTTGAGCCGGTAGGTGTAGATCTTTTTGTTCGGTGACAAACTACATATTAAGCCTATAGACTTTAAAGTTATATGACCCAAATATTGGTTGGAGTTAGGCTGTAGGATGTTGCTAAAACATAAGTTTGGGGTTGCTTTTGCAACCAATTAAGTTTGGGGTAGGGGTACTAGAGAACTAAAGAGAGTCAAATACCTCTCTGAGATTGAAAATCGAAAAAAAATGCACAAAAGGTGCAAGAAAAAAAGAAGAGACAAGTTAAATGAATTAATGAAAATATTATTGTCTCAAAGATGAAATAGTTCTCTAGTACTTGTGTTTATTTTGTGGGGTGAATGAGGTAAATGATCAAATTTTCCAATATAGTAGGAAAGCTTAACTCCAATATTTGTTTAACCTACTTTTCCAAAAATTATCTCACCTTCACCTAAGCCCCGTTATAACCCTTTAAGTCCTTTACATTGTGTGATGACATGGATTTTGATTGACACTTAGAAACTTTTCAAGCTTATGGTAATTTGTAGATTTGCATGTGATTGTGTGAAACCCTTATCAAACTGTTGTGTGGAGTTGTGAATTGAGGAAGAAGACTGGCCGGCTAGCCCATCATATGGCTGGTAAGGTGTTGAACTTTTGGTACTACTACATGATAAGGTGATTGTTAATTTACTGTCGTTTGTCAATATTGCAAGTAAATTCCTTGAGGACAAGGAATGGTTTAAGGTTGGCGTTGTGATGACGTCATGTCATTACGTAATTTTTGGAGTCTTTGTTATGTGTGAACATCATATTTGTAGCAATTTGAGATAGCTTGAGGGTGCAAAAAGCAAGAAAACATCAAGAACCTGAACTGAGTGCATTGTGACACGATTTGAGAATCGTGTCACGATTTTTCTGACTAGATTGAAGGAAGTTTTTGCCTGTGAATCGTGACATGATTATGAAACTAAATTTTGAGAACCCTGGGTCCTTTTAATTAAGAATCGTGTCACGATTATTGAATCGTGTCACAATTTTTGGCGCAGATTGCCTATTTAAGCTGACTTGTTTTCAGAAACAAGGGTTCAGAATTTTTTGGAGAATTGGAGCGCGATTTTGAGAGCAGAAAACTGAAGAGGTGGCCAATCCCATCCAACTAATAGTCAGTTTATGTATGTTTAATTGCTTCCAATGATTATGTTATTTGTAATTTACATTATGAGTAGCTAATTCTCTTAGAAATTGAGTCCGAGATGAATCTGATGTAATTTGTTTGAACACATGTGGCTGTGAAACTCTATTGCGTATGAATATTAATCTAGTTTTATTCAATTCAATTGTTCTTAATGCTTTCTATATACTGACAATATATAACATGATTTGGTGAGAATGAATGGCTACTGACCCTAGCTTTCAACTTAGACCTAATTGAATTGTTCAAATAAACAGGGTTAGTCTAGGAATGGATAATCGTTTATTTGTGATAATAGGCTAACGTTTGTAAAACCTTCGAGGAATATTAGATCACCTAAGGAATTAGAGGCTGTAATCCGAGAAGAGGGTTCTAACTCAAGGGATTGATTAGGACTATTTTTGTTAATCATCGTAATACTAGAGGAGTATTCATAGAGATAGGTGCAGTTTACCAAACAGACTTAATCAGAGGATTCGAAAGGCTTGATCGTATCTCTCCTTATATATTCAAAACAACTTTTATCAGTTTATTTACTTTTTATGCACTCAAACCAATTGCCTAGGGCAACCATAATTTTTATACATCCTATTTATCAACAATATTGCTAAATTGAGATTAACACAGTCCTCGTGGATACGAACATAGAATTTTTACTTGGATAGTTTTAGTACACTTGCTAAAAGTCTATCAATTCTACAGACTTCTTGAAGTACAAGGTTTGAGGTGAGGGTTGGAGGTGTTTTGATGGTTATTGTTGAGGAGGTAGGATTTATATGACAACAGGAGTAGGAGTCTCAGAAACAGGTTTTGAGATCTCTTCAATTTGATTGTTGTTGTTATCAGAGGCTAAAAGCACTAGGTGTTATGGTACTGTTTCAAGCATGATAGCATCAGAAGCTTCAGACTGAGCTTCTGATTCAGGTTTGGCAAAATTTAGTGGTTCAGCAATTAAGGGTTTGTCTTCTGATACTGAAGATGCATCAGAGACAGTGATGGTTTGGGGTGAGGGTAAGGATTGAGGTTCAGAGGAGGGGATTTCTGAAACAACTGTCTCAGTTGTTGTTTCAGAGGATGTTTGTTTGATAGGTGAGATGTCATGCTGGGGTAGTTCACCACCTAGAAGTTAAGAAAGTTCATCTATGGTGGATGAACTAGGTTGGGGAGTAGAAGATGACTTGTTAGCACATTCTAAAAGTTTAGACAGGTTGCCTAAATTGTATCTGGCATCAAGTTCTTTCTTCTTTCTAGCTAGTTCTTCCGCTATCTTATAAGACCTGGGAATCATTAGAGGTGAATCACCTTGCAAGCAAGTTTGCAAAGGTGAAACATTCAATGTTTCCCAAGAATTTGGAAAGAAATCAGAAGATTTTGGGTTAGGGGGTAGAAGTACTGAGGTAGGCATAGAGATGCGTTTGGGTGATTTTAAGAGATCAGAAGATGATTTAGGTTGAGGTTCAGGGATAACTTTTGGTTTAGGTGAGGATTTAATATGTGAATAGTGTTTGGATAAGGTTGGTTTGGGTAGAAGGAATTGTAGAATTACCTTTGAAAGATTCAGAATCAGCAACTTCTAAAACTCTGGTTTCCTTCTTCACTGACTTCAAGTGCTCTCCCATTATCTTCTGAGCTTATGCTGCAGAAGCTTCCTTCAGTTTCTCAGACAACTCTATGACCTTCTGAGCTTCCTCAATCTTCCTTTTTCTGATTAGTAGACCAACATCCTCTTCTTTCTCTTATTCTGGTTGAACTACCAGCTTCCTTAATACTCTTTTCTTGGGCTTCTGAGGTTTCTCAAACTCAGAATGTGCTCTCCTAGACATTTCACTTCTTGTCTTAGCAGGAAGAATCTTAACTGGATCCAACTCAGCAGCTTCTGATTAGACTTTAGCAACAACCTTGGAGGTTTTCTACTTCTTTGCTGGAGGTTGAGGCTTTGGCTTGGCAGATTCTGAGGTGGACTTTCTTTTCATGGGAGCCTTCCAAGGATGATTAGCATGATCAAGGATCATCTCCCAGGTGATGACCACTCTTGTTTCTTTATAACGCTCATCAATGAATTTAGTCAGTACCTTTGGATTATCTTCCTTTGAGATAGGAGGAAAATCATCTAGGTACTCAGACTGTTTCATGTTCACCTTCTGATCTTCATCATTAGTGATGATCTCTTCTTGGGAATGATCATCATACTTCCCATTGTAGCTCTTGAAATAACTTTCCATCTGCAGGTTCCCAGCTTAGTATCATAACCTACACCAACAAACTTCAGCTTCTGAACTAATCTCCCTTGGTGGAAGATTTCTGAGAGAATTCTAGCATAGGGAACAATCCTTTTCCCTTTAAGTCCTTCCTTAATAGATGCGCACAAGTAGTTGAAAATGTACTTGGGCAAGTCTATTGGGAATTTCTTAATCATGAACATCAGGAAGTGCATGTGATCCCAAGACATGTAATCCTTGCCTCCCTCTCTAAGCATGAAGCGGGATAGCATAATCTTGTGTAGTACCCTGTATTCCTTCCTCATTTCTACAGTCTTTCCAGACTCTCTTCCCTCAAACAATGTTGCCTATATCTGTTTTGCCCACTGACTCTTCTTGTCAGTACTGGATAAGAACATGCCATAGTTTCTTGCACCAATAACCTTGGCAATTGTAGATTCTGTTAGAGTGATTCTAATCCCACTTACTCCAGACCTTATCTCCGTTTCCACAAACTCCTTCAGACTCATTTCTGCTCTAGTCTTACCCTTCAGTTTCTTGTTACCAGCTATCATCTGAAGTTCTTCTCTTCTGGCAGCTTCTGAATCATAGACCTCACTTCTGACCCAGAAGTCCTTAACAAGTTCCATGTAAGTTGAACCATTCAGCATGTTGAAGTACGAAGTCCAACCTTGAAAGTCCATGTAATGTTGGATGTTGCAATCGTGTAAGTCCAAGGATGTGAAATCAACTGCGCTTTCAATAAAGACTTTCAAATCTTCCTTGTTGACGAACATAATTTTAGGCTTGATAAAAGACGCAGCACCAGAATCGATTTCCATTGCAGAAGAAGAAGTTCCAGCCATTTCTGAGTTTTTAGGGTTCTAGGGTTTTGTTTGAGAATCTGGAGAGTTTTCAGAGAAGGTTTGAAAAATATAACGTGTAGGTAGTGAATGTGAAAGTGTGATTGTGACAAAGTGTTTTTGTTAAACTGTTCAAATTCAAAACAAAAAACGTAATAACACACAGACACAACATTAATGGCAAAAGGGGGCGCGAGACAAGTTTCAAAGCATAATCATCATTGCCCTTACAGTTATTACCCAACAGTTAGTAACCACGTTGGACAACTTCTCAGATTCACTATTTTATTAATGGGACACATGTCACTATGGCCGTTTCTAATAAAAACCTATTAGAAGCAAATAATCCAGACTCTGGTCTTCAAACTCTGATGACTTCAAAAGCTGATGTTTCCTTCAGACTCTCAGTGAAGAGCTTCTGATGAAACTTAGCTTCTGAACTTCTTCAGAATCTGAATTCCCATTCAGATGAAAGCATTAATCAGAGATATAGTGCATGTTCAGATTCTTTTTAATAAAATCAAATCTTTCCTCTGTTAAGGGTTTTGTAAATATATCAGCCCACTGATGATCAGTATCAATGAATTGAATATCTAAAACACCTTTCTAAACATAATCTCTTATAGAATGATGTTTAATCTCAATATGCTTGGCTCTTGATCGTAGAATTGGTTTCTTTGACAAACAGATAGTAGCTGTATTATCACAAAAGATATGAATGTTGTTTTCATGAATCTGATAATCTTCCAACTGATGTTTCATCCAGAGTAGTTGTGTGCAACAACTAGTAGCTGAGACGTATTCTGCTTCTACTGTAGACAATGCAATAGTTGATTGTCTTTTACTGGCCCAGGATATCAGATTCTCACCAAGAAATTGACAATTTCCACTGGTTGATTTTCTTTCAATTCTATCACCAGCATAATCAGCATCACAGAATCCAACCAACTTATAATCTAAGGATTTCTTATAAGGAAGTCCAAGATTAGTTGTTCCTTTTAGATACCTGAAGATTCTCTTAACATCAGTTAAATGTGATTCACTAGGATCTGATTGGAATCATGCACATAAGCATACACTGAATAAAATATTTGGTCTAGAAGTTGTTAAGTATAACAAGGAACCTATCATACCTCTGTACAACTTCTGATCTAGCTTTGTGCCAGTATCTTCTTTGCTTAAGGTGCAGGTAGGATGCATTGGAGTAGTCATTGCTTTACAATCTTCAAGATTGAACTTCTTCAGAAGCTCCTTAGTGTACTCTGACTGATGAACATATACTCCATCTTTGCATTGGTTGATTTGAATTCCAAGAAAGAACTTCAATTCTCCCATCATGCTTATTTCAAATTCATCCTGCATTAACTTAGAGAATTCCTTGCAAAGAGTGGCATTAGTAGAACCAAAAATTATGTCATCAACATAAATCTGAACAATTAAGATATCCTTCTTAAGTGTTTTTATGAACAGTGTAGTGTCAACTTGTCCTCTTACAAATTCATTTTTTAAGTAAGAAATTACTTAGTCTATCATACCAAGCTCTGGGAGCTTGTTTCAGACCATACAGTGATTTCTTAAGCTTAAAAACAAAGTCTGGATGTTTTAAATCTTCAAAACCAGGAGGTTGCTTGACATACACTTCTTCATAAATAACACCATTAAGAAAGGCACTCTTAACATCCATTTGATATAATGTGATGCCATGATTTACAGCATAAGAACGAAGTAACCTGATTGCTTCTAGTCTTGCAACTGGAGCCAATGTTTCAGTATAATCAATTCCTTCTTGTTGACTGTAACATTGTGCTACAAGTCTTGCTTTGTTTCTACTACCTCTCCTTGTTCATTAAGCTTGTTTCTGAACACCTATTTTGTTCCAATAATGTTCTTCTGAGGTGGTCTTGCAACCAAATCCCAGACTTCATTTCTTTGAAACTGATTCAACTCTTCTTGCATTGCAACTATCCATCCATCATCTGATAGTGCTTCATCAACAGAGGTAGGTTCAATCATTGATAATAGACCCAACATATAATGCTCTTGTCTGGAGGATGATCTAGTCTTTCTTGGACTATCTGTTGGATATCTATGTGTTGGCTACTTGTTTGGTAAAATCAAAGTATGCAAGCAAAGCGTCCTCAGATGTTATTTTGGTCCTTCAGAAGCTGGATATTGGTTTTTAGAAGTTTCAGAAGCTGAAAACTGGATTTACTGTTCATCAGACGCAGAAATGGCCTTCAGACGCAGAACTGTCCTTCAGATGCTAAACAGGTCTTCAGACGCACTGTTCAGACGTTGACTTCTGTTGACCTTCAGAAGCTGCATTTGAGAAGCTGGATTTTCTGCATTCTTTCTGATTAATTTTGTGTGTATCTCTTAAAGATTTATTGAAGTTTTATCCAGGCTTTTGTTTTCTAGAAGGCTGATTATTTTGGTGAAGATCTTGGTGAAGATTGGCTTCGTGTTTATGAATGAATATATTTGCTGAAGGGATCTTTGCTTTATATGATTCAGGAATATATGTTTCCTTTTTGAGCTTCTATGAATTTTAGAATTGTATTTTGAAGATTATATGATTCATAATTATGTGTGCCTACTGAAGACTATATAAAGAGGACGTGCTGCTTTGAAGACTGTGAATCAAAAACCAGAAATTAGAGTCTTAAGTGTTTTAGAGTTTTTGAGTTTTGTAAGCTGTTGCTTTATTTGTACACCACTCATCTGAGTTGGGTTAGTTGTTTTGAGTTATAAATCATTCTAAGCTTTTAAGTACGAATGATGTCTTTAATGTCTTGAAGTGTATCTTCATTATTGAGTTGTTTTCAGAGTTGTTAATCACTGGGCTGTGATTACTTGGTTAGGAAGTAAGAGGGGGTTCTTATACCTAGGTGGTGTTCCTGGGTAGAAGTCTAGACAGGTAGAGATTAAGTGACAAGACTGGAACAGGGGTTGTGTCTGAGTCTTAGAATTAATTCTACTTAGTGGATTTCCTTCCTGGATTGGTATCCCGCAGAGTAGGTGAAGTTTGCACCGAACTAGGTTAACAAATTCATTGTGTTCTTTATCTTTCTGCACTTTATTTTCTGCTTCTGAACTTTAGTTTTCATACTCTGTTTTACTGGTTCAGAACCAGAATTGCCAGAATTTCACTATCCTCCTTTCCAATGATTAACTGTTCTGGATGTGAAGACTTATACTTGAAGGAACTTCTGGATGGATTTGCTTTTTGAGACTCATCATGAATTTCTTTAGAAGCTTCTTGACCTGGATTAGCTTATGGAAATGTATCATCTTCTAGAAGGGTGTTAGCTTATGGAGAGTTATCAGCTTCTTAACTTTCATCAGACTCTGGATTCTGACTAGGTTCTGAAGCATCTTCTAATAACTGAATATCTGCAAAACTTTCAACTAGCTCTGACATTTTATTGTCATGCTTTTTGTCATCAAATTTGATGTGCATTGATTCTTCAACAACATGTGTTTCAGAATTATACACTCTGTATGCCTTGGATCTTTCAGAGTAACCTAAAAAGATTCCCTTTTGAGCCTTGACATCAAATTTCTTAAGATAGACTTTGTTGTTCAGAATGTAACATGTACATCCAAACTGATGAAAGTAAGAGATACTTGGCTTTCTTCCTTTGAACAGTTCATATGTTGTTCTGTTCAGAAGTGGTCTGATATAGATTCTGTTCTGAACATAACACGTTGTGTTTACAGCTTCTGCCCAAAAGTACTTTGCAATGTTAGATTCATGAATCATGGTTCTGGCCATTTCTTGTAAGGATCTATTCTTTCTCTCTACAACCCCATTTTGTTGTGGAGTTTTAGGAGAAAAGAACTCATGGAGTATTCCATGTTTTTCACAAAAAGCTTCAAATGGCTCATTTTCAAATTCACCACTATGATCACTTCGAACTTTCAAAAATTTTAATTCCTTTTCAGATTGTACTTGTGTGCACAAGTTACTAAACACATCATATGTTTCATCCTTAGTTCTAAGGAATTTAACCCAAGTCCATCTGCTGTAATCATCAACAATAACCAGTCCATATTTCTTCCCATTGATTGATGTTGTACCAACTGGTCCAAACAGATCAATGTGAAGTAGTTCTAAGGGTCTAGAAGTAGAAAAAATGTTTTTTGATTTAAAAGAGGTTTTCACAATTTTTCCCTTTTGGCATGCACCACAAAGAACATCTGAGTGATAGTTAATGTCTGGTAAGCCTCTGACAAGTTGTAACTTGCTAAGCTTAGAGATTAATCTCCAGTTAGCATGTCCCAACCTTCTGTGCCACAACCATTTCTCATCACTCACAGATAGAAGGCAAACTACCTTCTGATCAACCAATTCAGAAAAATTTATTTTTTAAACATTGTTCTTTCTTTTCCCTTTGAACACAACAGACTTGTTATCCTTGTTGATTATGGTGCAGTGGTTCTTATAAAACATTACTTCATAACCACTATCACAAAATTGACTGATGCTAAGTAGGTTATGTCTGAGTCCATCTACAAACCACACATTATTAATAGAGATAGAAGAGTTGCCAATAGTTCACAAACCAATGATCTTTCCTTTCTGGTTTCCTCCAAAACCCACATTTCCTCCCTCCTTCATGGTCGGGTTTTGGAACATAGACTTACTTCCTATCATATGTCGCAAGCATCCACTGTCCAGGTACCAGGAACTTTGCTTTTCTGTTCCTCTTAAGCATATCTGCCTGCAACAGAAACAATTTCAGACTTAGGTACCCATACCTTCATGGGTCCTCTTGGGTTAGTTCTAAAAGGCTTAGTATTTTGGTGTACCTTGTGTCTGAAGTTATAAGACTCAGACTTGCTCAGATTCCTTGGATATGAATCCCTTGATCTTAAATTAGTCTTAGTCTCAGACACTGCGTTCTTCAGAACCTGAGCTTTCAATGTTCTTGACTTTGATTTCTTCAGAAGCTGAGACTTGAAGGTCTTTGGTTCTGATCTTTTTAGAGTCTGAACTTTTGAAGGCTTGGGTTCTGTTTTCTTCAGAACTTTAGACTTAAGAATCTTTGATTCTGATTTGTTCAGAATCTTGGATTCAGAAATCTTAGGTTCTGATTCGTTCAGAACTTCAGTTTTGTCAGCTCCTGATACGAAGCAGACCTTTAGACCTTTGTTAATGCAATCAGAACCAGATGACATGTTAGCTTTCTTAAGTTTGCTTAACAAATCATCTGAGAAGCCAATACCTTCACCATTGTTCCTCTTAACACCATAAATCATAGAGGCAACCTTGCTTCTATCAATATTGGTCAAAATAAACTCTTGAAGTGCCATATCTTCCTCACTCAAGGGTTTATTAGCCTTCTTGTTTCTGAAATTGCTTGACTTGGAGTTATTGCTCTTTGACTTCTCCTTGGACTTGTCTTTTTCTAGCTCAAGACAGTCAGCAATGAAATGACCCATTTTCTTGCAATTGTAGCAGCCCTTCTGATCATTCTTCTTAGAACCTGATCCTTTGAAGCCACTGCTCTTGCTTGATAACATTTTGCTTCGTTTAGCCAGAGACTGAAGTCTTTTGGAAAGCATTGCCATCTCTTCAACTTCTGGGTCTTCTTCAGAACCTCCATCTGGAGATTCTTCATCAGACTCATCAGCTTTTAGAGCTTTTGAAGGCTTTCCTTTGGACTTCAATGCAATAGACTTAACTTTCTTAGCAGGTTCATCCTCATTGAGCCCTAGATCATGACATTTTAGAGAACTCACAAGATCCTCAATACTTAAAGTATCCAGATCTCTTGCTTCCTCTATGGCGGTCACTCTAGGTCTCCATTTAGCAAGCAGGCTTCTTAGAATCTTGTTCACATGATCAATAGTTTAGTAGCTTTTCTTCTGTAGTTGAAGTCGAGATACCAGAGTCTAAAACCTTGAGAACATTGTCTCAATGTCTTCATCATCTTTCATTCTGAACAGCTCATACTGTTGAACAAGAAGTTTAGCCTTAGCTTCATTAACCTTCTTGTTACCCTCAAAGGTAGAACACAAAGAAGTAAAGATAGCCTTAGCAGTAGACTTATCACTCAGCTTCAAGTATTCAGTATGAGGTAAAGCTTCAACAATAATACCTCTCACTCTATGATGCTTTTTATATGAAATTCTGGCAGGTACTGGTTCTGAACTCGTAAAACAGAGTATTAAAATAGCAGTTCAGAAGCAGAAAAATAAACGGCAGAAAGTAAAGAACACAACTTATTTGTTAACCCAGTTCGGTGCAAACTTCACCTACATCTGGAGGATACCAATCCAGGAAGGAAATCCACTAAGTAGTATCAATTCAAAGACTCTAGACACAGCTCCCTATTTTTCCAGCCTTATCACTTAATCACTACCCGTATATACTTCTACCTAGGAACTCCTAGATATAAGAACCCACTTACTTACTAATCACGTAATCACAACCCAGTGATTATCAGAGACTTAAAACAACTCAATTACGGAATCACACTTCAAAACATCAAAGACATCACTTGTGCTTAAAAGCTTTAAGTGAATTACAACTCAAAACACACTAAACTAACTCTAACAGATGAGTGGTGTACAAAACAAAGCCTAAAGCTTACAGACTCAAAAACACAAAGACTCTTTTAATGTAAACTTATGGTTTTTTCAGTCAAGTCTTCAAATGCATCGTCCTCCTTAAATAGTCTTCAGCAGCACACATAATTCTGAACAAAATAATCCTCAAAGATATAGTTCTGAAATTCTTAGGAAGCTCATAGAAGGAAATATATTTCTGAAATATATTTTGCAAAGATTCCTTTGAAAATATATTCATAAATAAAAGAAACTAATCTTCAACAAGATCTTCACGTAAAATTACTCAACCTTCTAGAACCATTAGCCTGGATAAAACTTCAAACAAATCTTCAAAAGATACAGAAAGAATTAACAGAAAGAACGCAGAAATTCAGCTTCTGAAATGCAGCTTCTGAAGGTCAACAGAATTCAACGTCTGAAGGCAGCTTCTGAAGGTCAATAGAAGTCAACGTCTAAACAGTGCGTCTGATGACCAGTTCTGCGTCTGATGACAGTACCAGCGTCTGAAGACCTTCGCAGAGCGCAGTGGCTTCGCAGAGCAAAGTTATCAGCTTCTGAAGTACTGTAGCTTCTGACCCAGCTTCTGAAGATGCACAAAATAGCTTCTGAAGACGCATTGCTTGCACAATTTGATTTTACCAAACATGTAGCCAACCTACAAATATCCAACAATCTCCCCCTTTGCCAAATTTTTGGCTAAAATCAAATTGTCCACAAAGACAAGTTCTTCACTCAACAAACGTACTCAACCATGAAGAACTACACATATTTAAACATAGCACCAGAGTCAGCAGCGGATAAAATGCTATGTTTAACACAAACAGCTTCAGCTTCTGATAGCACACACAAACAGCTCAGTTTCTGAAGCACACAATTCTTCTGGTACAAAAAAAACTCCCCCTAAACATATACTCATACACAACAAACTCTCCCCCTGAAGCAAAACATCCAACAACAGTTTCTGAGGTACAGCTTCTCCCCCTGAAACACATCACTCAGGAACTCCCCCTGAAACAGACATTCAGGAACTCCCCCTGAAACAGACAATCAGAAGCTCCAACTCCCCCTGAACTGTTGAACAGCTTCTGAAACAGACATATACATATTTCTCCCCCTTTTTAGCCAAACAATGTTGACAAAACAACCAGCAATCACCAGGAGCAGAGAAACAACCAGCACAACACAGAACAACACACAAACACCACATCAGAATCAGCATCAAAACCAACATACAGAACCCATCACAGTACCAACAACAAGACTATTATCAGAATCAGAATCACACAGTATCCACACAAAGTCTCCTTAGAAGATCAGAAAAAGCTCATAACAAATTTGCCTAGTTGGCCCCTCAAATTTTCAAATTGCTTCCCATCTAAGGCTTTTATATCAGTAACATCTTCATCATCCTCAGCATACTGAACATAGGGCATGGTATCATGCTTAACAACATCTTCAGACTTACTAGGAACCACTTCCTCTTCTTTTAGTGCTTTCTGAACAGGGACAGGAACCAACACCTTGCTCCAGACTTTAGATGGTCCAGCAACATAAATCTTCTTTGCTACAGGAGTGGGCCTGCTGTTAGCAGCAACAGCCTTTCCTTTCCTATCTTTCAGATTCTGGGCAACACTTGCACATTTAGGTCTCCATACCTTCTTGACATTGACTGCAACAAGTTCAGACTTTCTTTGTTAAAAGTGCTTGGGGTATCCATGCAGCTTGTAACAAAAAGGCTTAATGTGTCCCTTTTTACCACAGTGATGACATACCCAAGGATGAGAAGCCTTCTTGTCTTTAGATTCCTGAGGTTTGTTCTTAGGTTTGATCATCAGTGGAACATAAGTATCAGCAGCAGGTATGAACCTCTTAGCATGATTTTGCTGTTTGATGTTCAGAGTCTTATCAACAAATCCTATGCCATTTGGTTTCCCTTGATTCTGATTCTCCAAAATCTCATCTAGCACATCAGTAGCAGAGTTCATCATTCTGACTTGCTTCTTCATATTTTCAAGTTGAGATTTCAGCTGGGTTACCTCATCTTTGAAATCAGAAATTTGAGCTAGATGGTCACATCTTTCAGACTGAAGTTGACTGATAGTTCTCTTCTGTTCTTCCATCAGCTTGCACACTTCTGCAAATCGAGCATGCAACTTCTTGCAAAACTCAGCAGGTTTTTCATAAGACAGTTCTTCATCACTGACTTCAGACTCTGATGAGGCTTCAGACTCTGATAGTGTTTCAGAAACCCTAACTTTATCATCTGACCAGAATTTACTAGTTAAAGCAGTGACAGGCTCCTCTTCTCCTTCTGAGTCATCTTCATCAGACCAAGACACAGCCAAACCTTTCTTCTGATTCTTGAGGTATGTGGCACATTCTGTTCTAATGTGACCATATCCTTCACACTCATGACATTGAACACCTTTGGGTTGATTAGTTCTTGTCTTCTTCAGAATCTTCTTAAACTGTTTACTCAGCAACACAATATCTTTTGATAAGCTTTCATCATTTGCCACAAAAGCAACACCTTTCCCCTTCTTATCAGTTCTGCTTATTTCAAAGTTCTGAAGAGAACCTATTAATTCCTCAACCTTCATGCTGGAGATGTCATGTGCTTCTTCAATTGCAGTCACCTTCATATCAAACCTCTTAGGTAGGGATCTGAGAATTTTCCTTACAAGCTTCTCATCAGATACTTTTTCTCCAATAGATTCAAAAGAGTTATCCATGTCCAGAAAATTCATGTAAAAGTCTTGTATGTTCTCATCTTCCAACATTCTGAGATTTTCAAACTTTGTGGTCAGAAGCTGAAGTCTGGACAGTTTAACCTTGGATGTGCCTTCATGAGTATTTCTTGAGAATCTCCCAGGCATCCTTAGCTATTGTGCACTGCTTGATCATTCTGAATATATTCTTGTCCACTCCATTGAATATAGCATTCAAGGCTTTGGAGTTTGCAAGAGATAAAGCATCTTCATCATTGGACCAATCTTCCTCTGGTTTCAACACAGATGTCTTCTTTCCATCTTTGTCCAGCACAACAGGATGTTCCCAACCTTTCAGAACAGCTTTCCAGGTCTTGCAATCAATTGATTTAAGGAAAGCACTCATGCGTGATTTCCAATAATCATAGTTGGAACCATCCAACAGAGGTGGCCTGTTAACAAATCCTCCTTCTTTCTCCATAAAGCCAGAAAATATCTTCCCTGGAGCTCACCCAAATACAGGCAGGGTGCCTGCTCTGATGCCAATTGAAATTCTGGCAGGTACTGGTTCTGAACTCGTAAAACAGAGTATTAAAATAGCAGTTCAGAAGCAGAAAAATAAAGGGCAGAAAGTAAAGAACACAGCTTATTTGTTAACCCAGTTCGGTGCAAACTTCACCTACATCTGGAGGATACCAATCCAGGAAGGAAATCCACTAAGTAGTATCAATTCAAAGACTCTAGACACAGCCCCCTGTTTTTCCAGCCTTATCACTTAATCACTACCCGTATAGACTTCTACCTAGGAACTCCTAGATATAAGAACCCACTTACTTCCTAATCACGTAATCACAACCCAGTGATTATCAGAGACTTAAAACAACTCAATTACGAAGTCACACTTCAAAACATCAAAGACATCACCTGTGCTTAAAAGCTTTAAGTGAATTACAACTCAAAACACACTAAACCAACTCTAACAGATGAGTGGTGTACAAAACAAAGCCTAAAGCTTACAGACTCAAAAACACAAAGTTATCAGCTTCTGAAGTACTGTAGCTTCTGACCCAGCTTCTGAAGATGCACAAAATAGCTTCTGAAGACGCATTGTAATAACCCACTTATGCGAGGCATTTAACAGTGTTACAGGAATTAAACGTATTGGAGTGGCAAAGTTGTAATTAAGGGGATAGGGACTAAAATGGATAAATATGAGAAAAAACTCATAATTATCACATTGTTCCTCTCTCTAAAAATCTGAAAACTTCCCCCTCCCTCTCTAGATTTTCGTCCCTCTCTACCCATCACTTTTAATTCATCAATTTCATCCTTAAACCTTGGGATTCAAGCAATCAAAGCCTTGGAAGAACTTGGAACAAGAAAAACTAAGGAAAAACCAAGAAAAGAGGATTTCACAAGTTGGAGTTTTGGATTGGAGCTTAGCCAGCTTGCTACCAGTTATAGGTGAGCTCATCTTGGGTTTTAGAACCCTCCTAGTGTGAGTTTTGTGTGTTATTCATCATAGGAAAAGTTATAGAAAGTTTAGAGTTTTTGCCCTAATTTCCTTGCTAGCCAAAATCCTTGCTTGTAAATGTTTTTAACTGATGTTTTATGATGGAAAATCGTTTTTAACATGTTTAGGAAGCTTGGGTATCCTTGAATGGGCAAAAATGGTGGAAAATCACATTTTTACACATGACTGTGCTGTCATGGTCGCTGTAGCGACGGGCTGTCGCTTGTAGCGACCAGGCAGGATTTTTCCCTGCCTACCCGCGCTTGTAGCGACCAGACTGGCGCTCGTAGCGACCAGGTTCTGTCTACTGGCGCTTGTAGCGACCAGCAGGGCGCTTGTAGCGACCAAGCCAGAACAGTACAACCTAGTTGAGCTGTTCTGGGGGTCCTGGTGCGCGCGGGCATGGCTTTTTGCAACTGATTTCTTATAATACATTTTGGAAACTTAACCCACCATTTTAACTTATTCTAAAAGCTCCCAATGGTTATAAAAGTATAGGAGTAAGGATTACGCAAGGCTTGGAAAGGTAGGGTTTGAGGTTTATCGAATAGGTAAATTCTTATAGCGGCATATGACAACGATATGCCGAATTCCTTGATAGGAAAACAAGAGTTATAGAATGAGAATCGAGTTTATAGTTGTATCCACATTAGGATACAAAGTAATAGGAATGGTGTACCAATCATGGTTTCACTTAAGTTCATAGTGTTGGTTCTCCAACAATTATAGGTGGCTTATGAGAACGATAAGCCAAGAATTCATAGTTACAGGATTGCTATTATATGTTAAAGTAACAGTTATGCATTTTCATATGATCAAAGTTAAAGAATATTATATCACAGTCATAGGCATGTTCAGTAGACTCCGGGATACGCCGGATGGGACTTCTCCGAGAGGGTTGTCCACATGCAATTTCATAGGGAGTCCGGTGTTAGCCTGATTGTCAGGAGTTTCATCGGGTCATAGGGAGACGTACTTCGGGGTTACTCCACCCGGATGCCCTCCGTAAAATGAACTCAGATTAATTGTTTGTTCAACGCTAACAGCTAACATAAAACACTTTATTTGCTTTATGTCATACAGTCATAGTTACAGTTATAGTTACAGAAAGTTTTACAGTTACAGGCATATCATAGTTAAAGTTATAGGCAGGTTTATAAGACTTGGCGATTCTAGAATTTCCCCTAAATTGCCAAGGTAGGCATGGCGACCCTAGGTTCCCTGTGGTTGCCAACAGTAGGTTGGGTAGAGCTCACTGAGACATTATGTCTCATCCCATTCCTTCTGGTGCAGGTTCACAGGCAGGTTCGCAGACAGCACGCAACAAGGGTAAGGAGAAGGCTACGGACTGATCGTGCTGAATGTTGTGTATTTATAGTTTGACTGGTTTATATGTTGTTGTATAATGATGTACATGTATCAAGAAGTATTGTATAAACTTGGGTTGTAATATTACAATGTGATGTAATATTTTGAATGAACTTTTTATATTGTAAATTAATGTATCCAGTACGAAATTTTAATACTCGTATAAGATCCTAGGCAATCTTATTATGGGTGTTACACGCATTGCTTGCACAATTTGATTTTACCAAACATGTAGCCAACCTACAAATATCCAACATTATAGATCTTTATTTAAGCATCTAAGAGATTCTTTCTATCAGTTGCTACACCTTCTTGAAATTCTGGCCAGGCAATACTTAAGAGATACTAACAGGTTCTGAACCAACAAGTTCTGAACAGAACTTAGCACAATATAAAAGCAAATAATCAGCAGAAAAATAAAGTGCAGGAAAGCTAAAAACACAGAGGTTTGTTAACCCAGTTCGGAGTAAACACCTCCTACTCTAGGGAATACCAATCCAGGAAGGAAATCCACTATAGGATTTAACCCTTAAGACTCAAGACACTGACTCCCAGTTCCCAGCCTAAGCAATTAAACTCCTCCTAGTCAGACTTCTACCCAACTCTGAGTAATAGAATCCACTATCTTCCTATTCAAGTAACTAAACCCAGCCACTCGAACAACCCTTAACAATACCCTGTTTTTGAACAAAACTTCAATAATAAAACTTCATTCGTACCTAAAGGCTTAGAATGAATTACAACTCAATAACAATCCTAAACCAACTCTAACAGAGTGGTGCACAACAAAGCTAAAAGCTTAAAAATAACAAAGACTCAATTCTCGGATTTTTAACTCTCTAAATCGTTAGTCTTGAAAGCAGCAGCACTCCTCCTTATATAGTCTTCAGTCTTGCAGCATAAATAACAAACTAATCTTCTGAATTGATTTGTTACTGAAATAAGAATGATCCAATAAAGTAACAAATAAAACTGCATTCAATCTTTGAAAGATTATAACAGGAAAATACGAATTTCATATCTTTGAACCAAATCTTCAATAAAATCTTCTCCAAATAAATCAGCATTCTAGAAGCAATACGCGTGAATAATTCCTTGATCAATCTTGCAAAGATTCGCGCCAAAACAATTTTGAAAACCCAGCTTCTGATGAGGTCAACAGAAGTCAACGCTGGACTTCAGAACCTGAATCAGCTTCTGAAATGCTACAGTGCTTCTGATGAGCATTCAACTTCTGATGTAAGATACAGCTTCTGAACAGCTTCAAATGAGAAAACTTGTAACTGAAGAAATGTTCTAAATAAGGAGATGCTTCCAAACAACACTTTGGTTTTGCCAAAACATGCAGCCAACACCAAAAGACTCAACACTTCTTTATCAACATCAATAGAGATACCATCTTCAATGATATCCCATAGAGTGTCATAAACACCAATGACGTGGATGTACATCTTACTTTTCCAGCAGGAGAACTTCTCAGCATCTCCATTGAACATATGAGGTTTACTGTGATGAGAGCTAGATTTGTCATCTGCACCATTATCATATGATACAACTCTATTGTTCCCAATACTTGCTCCACCACCAGGACTAACAGCTCCACCACCAGTAGACATGTTTTTCTCAGGATCTTACTGACTCGCTGTTAAGTGTTGCAATATCAGAACCAGAGCTCTGATACCAACTGAAGGTAAGAAAAACGCAAGAAGGGGGGTTGAATTGTGTTGGCTTTTTCTTCAAAAATGACTAAGAACAAAGATCAGGTTCTGATGGAGTTCAGAATCTGAGTCAGAAATAGAGTTTCAGAGTCTGAGTTAAAATTCAGATTCTGATGTAGCGGATAAAATGTTAAAGAGATAGAGAAGAGAAAGACACAAGCAATTATCCTGGTTCCTTCCACAATCTGGAAGTAGTCCAATCCCCTTGTCACTTACAAGAGATTTTTCACTATAATCTAATGATTACAAATTGCTCAAGCACACAACAAGAGACTTCCTATGCTTAAACAGAAAGTAAGAGACTTATATTGCTCAAACACAAAGTAAGAGACTTCTCAACAAACAAAAATACAAAGTAATATGTTTTTGTTTGAACACTTGATATACAATCAGTGGTGTTCACAAAATACAACACAGGTATCAGACTCTAAACTTAAGAATTTCTAAGATAAGAAAGTTTGTAAGAAATTCTAAGTATTTGATACGTTTTGAATTTGACAGAGTTTTGGCACTTGTAAAAAATTTCAGAGTCTTATTTTAATCTTCAAGTCTTCATTCCTTTATATAGAGGTGAGTAATAGAGACGTTGAAATTATGCCAGCACATCAAATAGAGTCATTTGAAGAAGCTTGATCAATTCCATTGATTTGTTGCTTGATTTGGTTCACATACTATGAGGAATAAGATTTGAAACCTTTCCTGAATGTGGATGAACCGTTGTTCAGCAGGAGACAAGTTTGCAGAGTACGGGCAAGCATGTGAAGGTAGTGGAGAACATGGTTGTACAATTTATCCTTTCTTGACAATGACATCAGTTGACCTCTTAAAACCTTCAGAACTTCCATCGTATAAATCTTTAAGTAATTCAGAGTGTAGAGTCTTCAGCTTCGCAAGCTTTGCTTCAATTTCTGAATTCCCAGCAAATTGTTCCAATTCTTCAGAGTCTGCAAGGTCTTCAGAGTCTGGACCATCAACTTCTGATGTTTCTTCAGAGTCTGACTTGACTTCAGAATCTGACTTGCAACTAGCTTCTCCTTGAATTTTCTTGCTCTTCGTTTGTTCTTTCAGAATCCATGTATGATTAGGTCCTTGTAAATTTTTATCTATGGTCATGCATACTTGAACAAATATTAGCATATCCAATTGATCTTTTAATACACTACTACAATTTTGATTTTTAATAGCGCTGCTTTAATAGCGTTTCTACATAAACGCTGTTGAAAAGGCAACACACATATCTGTTATAGCGCTTTTTTTCGAGCGCTATTATAAGCTCCAAATAAATTGGCTTCCTTAGCGCTTTTACGAAAACGCTATTATTAAGTTTCGCATAGATAGCGATTATGACTGAACGCTATTATTTTCCTTTGCTTAGATAGGGTTTTCAACAAAACGCTATTTTTCCCCATTATCAAATTATAAAAAATAAAAGACAGATGCTTTTTTCAATTTTTGCTCACACGTACTTTTCAGCAAAACCCACTTCACCTCACCTCACAAAAACAAGAACACCTCAACTCATCTTTAAAAACAGCAACCCAGGAGTATGAAACCCATCGATCTCCTTCACTCACTCGTCGAGCCCATCAAACCTTCGAACACCATCAAACCCCAAAACCCCATCGTTCCCCCGTCACTCTCCATCAAACACCATCAAACCTCAAAACTCCATCGAACACTCTCAAAACCTCAACCCTTCAATTTTTCAGAAACCTTATCACAGATTTGAAGAATCAAAACCCCACACTCTTCAATTCCATTTTCTCCCTTTTGTTTTCTCCCACAATCTTTCATACTTCTTTAGGTGATTGATCGATTGAATCCATCGTCGTGGGCACCATTGTCTCTATTTGTCCTTCAAGAACTGTAAGATTTGTTCTTTATCGATTTTTTGTTGTGAAATGAGTAGTGATGTTGTCGAAATTGAGAGTTACATGATGTATTGTGTTCGATTTCTATGAGGAGATGATCTTAACAAAATACAACTAATGGTTCTGTTGTGTTCCTCATGGTTTTCTGTTTACTCACTTGTTATCATCATCTTCACTTGTTATTCACTTGTCAAAGAAATTTTATTACAACATCATAGGTTGCCTGCCCTCAAGCTAAAGGTCTTTTTCCATTGATTTTATGTTAGATTTTTATTACCTTAGTCACTTTTTATAAGATTTTTTTTTACGACAACAAAATCAATTAATTTCATTAATAATATTTTTTTTTTGTTGTGAAATGAGTATTTTGATGCTACTTTTATGTTGTTTATGTATGAAATTGAATGGTTTACTTTGATGATGCTTTATGAAATTGAATGCTCTACTTTATGTTGTTACAAGCAGGTGATTTTTGAGGTTAATGAACTTTTATACTTTTAGGAGTTTATAAATTATATTAGTACAAAAAAAAAATTAGTAATCTTCATAGTAGTTTTATATTTGAGAAAATATTACTCTTCTAATTAGTTGAATTTAGGCTCAAGCAAAACATAGATTTAATTGTGTACTTGGAAGGAGATAACTCATAGCATGAAGGGTGGTCCAAATAATGAATCTATGAGAAAGTACCTTCTATCAAACAGAACAAAAAAAGAGTAAAGTGTGAGCCTTCTATCAAACAAAACAAAAAAGAGGAAAGAGTAAACCAGGTTTCTTGGGTGGGTGCAGTGGAAAACAGTGGAGGCAGAGTAGCGGCAATTGGAGAAACAAAAGAGCGTGAGTACTGACTCAACTTCTAGACTACCATTACTACTCAACTTCTGAGTGAGTCACGATGCTGGATATTAAGCAAGAACAACAAAGCAAAGTCTCAATTTCACCGGAGATCCAACAAATTCTCAATTTCCCCACATCAGTAACGGAAATAGCAACACAACCGCTCTCAATTCTGGATTTCCTCCTCCTAATGCTAGCTTTTCCATCCCTCGCAAACGACCCTGGGGAGGAGCTCCTCAAGGTACCACCAACATTACTACTCTTATTTATTTTATTTAATCACTCACTTTATTATTATGATTCATTTGTTCAAATACAACAATCTTTTATTATTACTTCAAATTCTGGACTATAGGGTTGTGTGTATCTTAGTGTTGTCAAATAGCGGTTATAACAGACTGTACCAGAGTAGCAGAATTTGAACAAATCACTATTATCTCGCATTACGCTGTTTAGTCAAAGTGTTGTCTACAACGACACTGTAGCATTGTATTGTAGCAGAATTTGAACAATCTGTTTTTTTTCTTTCCTTTTTTCGCAATCCACGATTGACATGACAACATGGACACATGTATATGATGTATAGATGCATGGGAAGGGTGTAATCATTGTGTCCCTATCTCGACGAGTTCTTCTTTTTGGTACATAATGCTTGAAAAACACATCTGACTTGTGAGTTCAATTTTAGGTCTTGATTATGTGATGCAAAAAACTGAATCACCATTCTTTCATGTGGAGGTCGAAATTGTTGTTTCTGATACTTGGGAATAAATTCATTTTTTGAATGAATCAAAATGAGTTCAGTTGGATTCATTAAAAAAATTTTTGGATGAACCAAAATGGGTATTTTCTCATAGATTCATTAGTTGAAATTTGGATGTACCTTGATTTAGGAGACAAAGCTAGAAGAAAAGGTTTAGGCATAAACTAAGATGATTTAGGATACCAAAATAATGGGTATATCAGTTAATGAATCTATAATTTGTTGCTCCAGTTGTTGTTTTGGTTTTAAGGTCTGGTCCTGACCTGCTGTGTTGCTGCTATATATCTGTCTATTTTGCTCTCAGCAGGTTTTGGGGTTGTTATTGTTCTGTGGCTGTTGTTGTTCTGTTGTGTGGTCCCACTTGTAGTAGCACACTGTTTCATTAATTAGAATTTCACCTTTTGTTCCCCTAATTTGAAATTGAATTTCAGCATATATACCATATTTTTGGTTCCAAGAGGTACAGTACCTTTCTAGGAATGTTAGTACTAAGTACCTACCAACATGCATCCATGTGTGTATTGGTAATATTAAAAAAAAACAATCTAGTTATAATGTTCAAATGGACAAAGATAGGTCCAAATTAATTATGTTTGCCCTCTAACATCCATCAAATCAATAACAAGCTTAGGAGTAGCCTTTTGATGACCACCAAGAGTTTCAATGGCATAAATAAAGCAACGATGAAGTTCAGGTGTCCATCTTAAACGAGGAACCTTTGATCTTACATATTGTCTCACCACACCTCCCCTTCCACCACAACTACTCATTTTTACTTTCTTCTTTCTAAGCTTAGCCTTATCATGGCTTGCGTTTGGATATCTATGAAGGACACATTGTCCTGACTGACAAAATAAAAGGGATTCATTTCGTAGTGTTTAGACGCGTGGCAGCCGCTGTTTTTCTGGGTTTATTGTTATTGATTCTCATTTTTAATGTTAATTATTCTTAATGTTACTCTCGTTGTTAATAACATTTTTTACAGGTGAATGGCTTCAACTAAGGGTAAACGTGGTGTGACCCCGCATGCGAAAAATTCACAAAGCTAGAAGCCATGGAGTTAATATTTGAGGTAACTACATGCTTTATTAACAATTTTTGTGATCTATATTTTTGTGGTTCTATATTTTTATTTAACATGAATTTGAAGTTATTGGTGGGCATACTTATGTCTTTGTATTTTATATGGTTCTGTTGGTTGTTGTGTTCAAGTCATATTTTTGTGGTTATTTTCCATTGCACTAGGTTCGTTGGAACGCTCAAGGTCAACCAGTTGGGGTTAGCTCGTCTTGAAGAAAATATGGGCTTTTAAATCATGTATGAGCTTTATATATGTATTTTAATGCAAGTGTACACTAGATGTCCTTTATGTTTGTTTAATATTATGAAATATGTAATTAAGTTTCTAATCAACCATTACTAGTGTTTATTTCTAATCAATGGATTACTCATGAATGCAATGAAGTTTGTTAGCAATTTGTAATATGTTTTTAGTTATGGCTGCAGTTTTCATATTTTGTTAGCAGTTTTTATATATATAAAAAAAACTATCTTATTAGCGCTATTTTGGTTGTAGATTTAATTAAAAAAAGGGACTTTTTTTAGCGCTTATGTGCGGGCGCTATTAAAGAGGGGTGCATTACGATAGCGCTTTTTATAAAACGCTAAGAAACACCTGTTTTAAAATCTACTTTAATAGCACAAAAAAACAGGCTATATTAGCACTTTTTTGAAAGCACTATTGAAACGATGCTATTTAATAGCGTTTTAGAAAGCGCTATTATAGGGTCTTGACCTATAATAGCGGGGGCTTTCTTAGCGCTTCACAAACGCTATTAAACGCCCGAATAAACGCCCGAATGAACGCTATTAAAGGGGGTATTTTGTATGAACGCTAAGATAAGAAAGTTTGTAAGAAATTCTAAGTGTTTGATACGTTTTGAATTTGACAGAGCTTTGGCACTTGTAAAAAATTTCAGAGTCTTATTTTAATCTTCAAGTCTTCATTCCTTTATATAGAGGTGAGTAATAGAGACGTTGAAATTATGCCAGCACATCAATAGAGTCATTTGAAGAAGCTTGATCAATTCCATTGATTTGTTGCTTGATTTGGTTCACGTACTATGAGGAATAAGATTTGAAACCTTTCCTGAATGTGGATGAACCGTTGTTCAGCAGGAGACAAGTTTGCAGAGTACGGGCAAGCATGTGAAGGTAGTGGAGAACATGGTTGTACAATTTATCCTTTCTTGACAATGACATCAGTTGACCTCTTAAAACCTTCAGAACTTCCATCATATAATCTTTAAGTAATTCAGAGTGTAAAGTCTTCAGCTTCGCAAGCTTTGATTCAATTTCTGAATTCCCAGCAAATTGTTCCAATTCTTCAGAGTCTGCAAGGTCTTCAGAGTCTGGACCATCAACTTCTGATGTTTCTTCAGAGTCTGACTTGACTTCAGAATCTGACTTGCAACTAGCTTCTCCTTGAATTTTCTTGCTCTTCGTTTGTTCTTTCAGAATCCATGTATGATTAGGTCCTTGTAATTTTTTATCTATGGTCCTGCATACTTGAACAAATATTAGCATATCCAATTGATCTTTTAATACCTTGTTATCATAAAAACTTAATAGGCATTATTTAAATTAATTTTGTTCCAACACAACGAAGCATACATCACAAACACTTGAGCTTTTCCACCCAACGATGCTTCTACTTGCCCCGCAGTCAAAAACTTCCCTTCGACACGCTCCTCTGGTATAAGAAATGTTTCACTCTTGATTAAACAATTAATGTTAACACCAAAAGCTAACAACCAGTTCATCCCAAAAATGACATCCATATGCTCCAAAGTAAAACAGACTAAATCCAACATAAAATCCACATCACCAAAATTCACAGGACAACTAATACAAACCAAGGAAGTGGTCACCGAACCATTAGCTGGGGTATCAATGACCATCACTCTCAACATAGAAGACATAGCAAGATTCAATCGCTTAGCACAATCAAGAGAAATAAATGAATGCGTCGCATCAGTATCAATAATAGCAAGCAAATGAGTGTAGTTAATGAAATAAATACCTCTGATCAGGTTTTCCGGCTCCGCTCCCTCCTCCACACTCAAGGCAAAAACTTTCCCACTAGCTTTCTCCTTCTTTGGTTTAGTACACTTAGTACTAATGTGGCCCACTTCTCCACAATTGAAGCAAACTATCTCCTTATTCTTACATTCAAAAGCACAGTGTCCAGCTTTACCGCACTTGTAACGAACCACTGTAGAGCTCTTGCAATCAGCTGCCCAAAGTCCAGGTCCTCCACACTTGAAGCATCTCAAGTCTACTCCACACTTGAAGCATCTCAATTCTCCTCCACTCTGAGTAGTCCCACCAACAGTACTATTCTTTCCCTTGTCACCTCCATAAGGCTTGTCACTGTCATTCCTCTTTCCTTTCATCTCACCAAGACTCTTGTAGTAGCTTGACCTTGCTCTGCTTTCTTCATCAAAAATTCGACATTTGTTCACCAGGGTAGAAAACACTCTGATCTCCTGATAGCCAATGAACATCTTAATCTCAGGACGTAACCCACTCTCAAACTTGATGCACTTCGACGTCTCAGCTCCCAATGTATTGTAATGCGGGCAACAGCGAGAAAAGTCCTCAAACTTTGCCGCATAGTCTGCAACTGACATGTTTCCTTGCTTAAGCTCCAATAATTCTATCTCTTTCTTGCTTCTAACATCTGCCGAGAAGTACTTACCCAGAAACTGCTCCTTGAAGATCCCGTAAGAGATCTCAATTCCTCCAGCCTCCATCTGCTGCTTGGTGTTCAACCACCAAAACTGAAATCAATTATATCAACAATTCACTCAAATTCACCAAATTAAGCAATTTTCACATAAACAACAACAACCACAATTCCAACTTAACCCAAACATCATAACTTCATGATTTCATCATACAAACACATAATCATACTCATAATCAAATCAATTAAGCATAATCAACACCAATTATCATGTTTCTCATCAAATTCACCAAATTTCACAAAGTTCACAAACCATATAATCAACCATGAATTTTGATGAAGTAAAAGCATGAAAACGACAACTTAACATATACTTAATTCAGTCATCAACAAAGAGCATGAAAATCAACACAATTAATCATAATTCATGAAATTAAGCTATAAGTTAAAAGCACCCAAACATAGTCCAAGCTTATTAAAACTAATTAATGAAGATAATCTCCCCCCTTACCTTGGTTTCTTCACTTCTCTTGATAATCCACTTGAAATCAACAATCTCCCCTTTAGTTCTTCTAGATTCCTCTTCTTCCTCTTCTCCAAGTTTCTCTCTTGTTTTCTCTTTCTACCTCTCTCTAGTTTTTGTGTTAATTGTGAAGACCTAATGAAAATAACACTACACAATTCTCTTAAATATTAAAGGGCTAGCTTAACTCACTTTAATGGGCTTAGTCAATTCTCATTACACTAAAAATAACACTACACTTTTACTAAGCTCACACCCCCTCTAAATTACTTACACACCACTATTTTCAAATTTTGAATTTCTAACATATTACAATTATGCCACTCGCCCTCAAAATTACCAAAATACCCTTCAACTCCCAAAATTCAATAAATCACCAAAATAAACAATTAAACACACATAAAATAATTAAATAAATAAAATACGAAAAACGGGTTGTTACACGCATAGTTCGTGCCTCAGGGGGCGTACGGTCATGCGTGTCCATCAAGAAGGGAAAATCTGATTTTTTTCCTTTTTTCGTGAAAATACCGTTTCCAGCATCGTTTTTCGATCCAATTCGCAATAAACGCGTTCCAAAGCCTTAAACCAATTTTATCCAATCATTAACAACTTAACTTAGCTTGAACAACTTAATCATAATCACTTATTTCCAACTTAATTCAATTATCGTCTAAAAAACCCCTTTCTTTCCAAAACAACTTAATCATCCAAACATAACAACAGCACAACAGTAACTTTCTTCAGTTCAACATAACCCTACTTAATCATTTAAATTAACATTATTTAACTTAATCAATTCAACAACAACTTAATCATTTTTCATCAACTTATTCATAATTCTCATAAACACAACAACAACAACTTCAACACAACAAAATCACATAATCTCATGAATTCTCAAACCAAACACATACTCATGCTCAAATTCAACTTAATAACTCATAATCATCATCAATTATCATGTTATTCATCAATTTCATCAAAATTCACAAAGTTACCAAAACAACATAACCAAACATGAACTTTGATGCAATAACAACATGAATTCATCAATTTAACACATGCTCAAATTAACCACCACAAAGGAGCACAAATTTAACACATAATAATCATCAATTCATGAAATAAAGCATAATCAAAAACACCCAAAACTACACAATTTCTTATAAAACTCATATGGTGAAAATAATATTCCCCTTTACCTCAATTATTCACTTCACTAAGCTCCTCTAGCTAGAATCCCTATTTCCCCCTTGTTGCTATTGAGCTCTTATCACTTCTTCCTCTCCAAGCCTCTTCTTTCTCTTTTCTCTCTCTAGCCTCTTCTCTAGGTTTATGAAAAATGACTTGACCTAATGTCACTAACACACACACTTCTCTTTAAATATAATGGGTATGGGTCACTCACACTAATGTGCTTCGTCACATCTCATTCTCATGATTAATTCTCTACATTTTTACTTCACTTAAACCTCACATTTTTACTCTTACACCACACTCCTCTAAATTTTCAAATTTCTAACTTTAACATATTCACAAAAATGCCACTCACCCGTAAATGACTAAAATACCCTCAATCACTTAAAATCCTCTAACCCACCAATTCTCAAACAAAATAAACAATTAACAAATATAATAAACAAATCTAATATTAAAAATCGGGATGTTACAGTAATGACATGATTTGGTGATGTATGGATGTATTGATTTGATAATGCAATTGTGTGTTGAGGTGTTGATATGTTATATGATGAAGTGATTATATAATGTTGAGTTGTATGACGTTGTGCATTGTTGAGTCTATACTTGGTATCCATGCATTTATGGTCAGTCCAGTCGTACATTTATGTACAGATGTTGTGGGAGTTCAGTAACATACCTCTTAATATCCAAAGATGTTGTGGGATTTAATTATCCAAAGATGTTGTGGGATCACTCAGTAACATAACTCTGATATCCAAACTTGGTACCACATGCATATAGAGTCGAGTTAGGTGCATTGCATACATAACCATGAGTTTATGTGAAGGTGTTTATATTTGATGGTGTGTATCTATGTGGAAGATGTGTAACTTGATGAAGGTGATGAGACGCAAATTCTGTGTATTCATCTTGATGATTATTTGATGGTGATGATTTTCTTGTTGATATTCTTGTGATGATTGATGGAAGTTTATTGAATTATTCCGATGAGTATGCATCAGAATATTGCATGATTATCTGATTACTTGTATACATGATGTTTGGCTTACCTTGATGATATAATTGCGTTCATGTTTTCCTTTTGTTGAATATTTCTCACCTTCTTAATGTGGTTGCCACACCTACGTCTGTTGAGGGTAGATTTGCAGGTTGAGGACGCATAGTTGATGTGAGTTTTTCGAGGATGGCTTTGGAGCCTACTCCTCCTTTATCGCATTTTCTTTGGAGTCTAGCATAGTAGTGCTACAGTTAGGACTGTTGGGTTGTTTTTATGTTATCAGATTATGTTTGATGAACCTTGAGTTCATTTGAGGATGTATTTATTCCGAGTTATGACTTATATGACTTATGTTATTGAGATTATTCCGATGTGATATTATATTATATGTTGGAGTTTGAATTTGTGTTAAATGTTGATGAATAACACCTTGAATGTTATATATATTTGTTGCATTATTATTTAAAAATAGTATGCGGGGTTACTGGTGTTATAAACGACGATTATGGGTAGGAGAGAAAATGAAATCTGACGAAAGCTTATTTTAGTTGAGAATAAAAACTAAAAAGGCTATGTTGGGTAAAGCCAATGAGCTAGCTTATAGCTTATTAAACTAGCTTATAAGCTTATTTTAAAAACTAAAATGTGTTTGGTAACAAGCTTCTCTCACAAGCTTATAGCTTTTTTAAGATGATATTTTAACTAGCTTTTGAACTTATATCTTATAGCTTTTCACATTGACAACAACAAATTACCGCTACCTTCAATTAAGGGAGACTCATTGAGCATCAAGATTACACAAGACACATATGTACGGGGTCTCGAAGCCTGCAAGAAAACCCTTCACAGACGTTTGGTATTGAACAAAGGGGGATAAACCCTACACAACAAAGGATTTGGTTCAGAAACTTTCCAAGTCATGGAACACAACATGTAAATGGAAAATTATCTCTCTTGGACGTGGGTTTTATGATTTTCCGTTTTCAAATTATAAAGATTTACTATTGGTCTGGGCTAGGGGCATAATTAATCTGAAACCAGGTTTGCTTCGTTTATCACAATGGAGATAGGATTGTGCGCACCTCGTTTTTTTCCTCGGGAAAAAGACGCGCAGATCCTCCGAGGTCGTCCTCGAACGCTCGGAGGGTGCCTTTGTGAAGCCGCCACCAAAGTTTTTGTGTAAAGGGAACGTTGATAAACCCTTAAGTTTTTTTTTGTTGTTGTAAAGGGAAACGATAATAAAACCCTTTAGACGATGAGGATAAGGATTAGGTCATCGCAACCATTGTCGGGTTCGGGAGTCGGTTACGCGAGGGGAAGGTATTAGCACCCCTCACGTCCGTTGTACTCAACGGGAACCTCCTATTTGGTTAAAGCTTGAATTGCTTTTTTTTTATACTTTGCGTGCGTGTTCATTTATGCTAAAAATATAATAAGGGGGGGAAAGAGATAAAAACAAACGAAAAGAGAAAAAAAGTTTTATTATTATTGTGCTTGACAAGATGTCGATCTTGCTCCTACGTATCTCCCGGTAGTCGGAGAATTCAAAGCATACGTAGTTCTTTGGTAGAAAAAACGTATGTGTGTTGGTTGATTTTAATTGGACGATGTTTTAACCGAATTCTTGCGATTAAACGTAGCTTGTATGCTCGCACTTGGAGACTTATTAAGCGTTCGTTCGCGAATCACATTAGAATTGTTAAAAGGTACGTCCGTTAGGGTAGAGGGTTGAATTGGTCGCTATGGGACCAAGAGAGGTACAATGGACTCATATAAGTCAAACATTGACCGAGTGGACTCCGAAGAGTCGGGCGATTGTTCGATTGATCCACTGAGATCAAGAACGGGTACAATGGACTCGGACGAGTCGAACATTGACCGAGTGGACTCTAACAAGTCGAGGGGTTGAGTCTAATGGCCAACGGGGGACCAAAAGGCTTGGATTGACCACAAGGGGCCAAGATTTGGTTTGGTTAGGGTTGTACATATTAAAAAGGAATGACGATTGTCCGAGCGACGAGACATACGTCACGCATTCGTACAATCGGGGCGATGGAGAGACATACGTCACACCATCCCTTTTTCATTCATGTTTTTGGATTGAATTCTTTAGAAATCCCAAGGTATGTCAAAACATATGGTTTGAAAACCCAAAATGGGAAGGTTTAGCAAGTTTGCTAAAAACGCGCAAGTTCGTCTCATTTTGCGAAAATGCGCACGTAAACGGCGTATGTTCATCTTTGAGTTTTGAACATCATGAACAATATTTATTGTTCAAGTTTGGATTGAAAAGATGAACATAACTTGTTTGTTCATGTGGTTTTGAGAATTTGGGAACATAACTTGCTTTGCAAGTTACCCACAAAATGGTTATACGAACTTGTGATTTTGCCAAAATTATGCAAAAACCTTGTTATGACTTGAAGAATATGGGTTTAAAAACTCTTAGGTTCTGAGCTCTGGGGCTAGAACCTTAAAAATTGGTTGGTTTGACACAAAAACTCAGGTTCTGAGTTCTGTCATGGTCGCACTGCGACCATGACTTCGCACTGCGAAGCATGCGAAATTTTGGGTTCAGAAGCTGTTTCTGAACATTTGTTCAGAAACAACTTCTGAACACACTCAAGACCTTATAGATGGGTGAAAAGCTTTGAGTTTTTGGGGTGAAAAAGGTTGTACAAACCAATTTTGATGTTTTGAAAACCTTGGGATTTCTTTGAAATTCAAAAGGGGTTTTTTAGGATCAAAAGGTTTTGAGCCAAAATGGCTATGCAAACACAATTAAAATGCAAGATAAAGAGCTTAGAAACTTACAGAACTCCTTAGCAAAGCTCCAGCTGCACTTGGTTTGATTTGGTTGAAGGCTTTCACAAAGGTTTTGAAGATTTGTGATGAACTTGGAACTTTTGTAAGCTTTGTGTGGATGGATTGTTTCTGGTTATTTGTGGAGGTTTGTGGGTTGAAATGAGCAGAGTTTCTGCTCTTGAAATGCTGTGTTTTCTGTGTTTGAACAAGTGCTTGTAACCTTGGGCATTGCCTCTTATTTATAGGCCAAGATCAAATCTTTGTCATCATTACACAATCCCTTGATTCAGCTGATTTGTGGCCAAGATCAAGCTGAATCCCTTTGCATTAAATGCTAATGGATAGAGGCAACCCTGCCTTGTACCAAGGGGCAAGATACAGCTTGATTTCAGCCACAAATTCAACTTATTCTAGAAGGTAATGATGATGAACAAAGCTGATTTGCAATTGGCTAATGCTTGGGGATCAATCCTTGCAATCTCAATGGTTGATAAATGAAAACGTGCACTGTATTGTGCAGAGATTGAGGGGTGAAAAGGCTACTTATAGCTGGTGTGAGGGGGTGAAAAGCTGCTGCAAAAACAGAGTAGCAATCATGGCTTTTCAAGTGAAAAAAACCCAGCTAGTTTGACTGGTTTTAGGGGCAGCAAGCAGGAGGAAAGTCATCAAGCAGGTGGCTGGCAACCTTGTGGTGGTTAGCAGGTCACCTGGGAGGGACTAGAGCTGCCCAAGGGCAAGCCCACTTGCTTGTCACATGCTAGGTTGGAAGAAAAAGCTTCCAACCTTGGCATTAATGGCAAGTCCTTCAACTCTGGCTTTGCTTGGCCCAATTAGCCATGAATGCTACCTAAAATAATTATGGAAATGATATGCAACAAATTCTGGAATTAAATCCAAGAAACCAAAAATCTGCAGAAAAATCGCAGACTTCGCAGTGCGAAGGGAGCTTCGCATTGCGAAGTCAGCATTTTTGAAATGTTGACTTTTCTGTTGACTTTTGTTGACTTTTGACTTTTTCCCCTCTTTGAATTTTTGATTTTTTTGTTTTAAAATGCGTAGGACAAAATTAGGGTACTACAGCTGCCCCTGCTTAATTGTGTCTTCGCATAGAGTGCGTGAGTGCCGAGGGCATCTCATGAACTCTTTGCGGAGATCAATTAAGTAAAAAGAAAAAAGAAGGACCCGAATTTTGTCCTTCGCGAAATGCAAATGCAATGGTTGGTAGGGGGTTGATCGTATCCAGCCGCTAACACTGGAGGTAGATCCACTGGGGGATGAAGGTAATCTTATCTAGGCACTGTCACTAGAGGTCGATTCCTGAGGGTGGTGATTTACTCTAGGCACTGTCACTAGAGGTGGAACATTGAGGGAGGCGATCGACTCTAGGCACTGTCACTAGAGGTCGATACCTAAGCTAGGTGATCTTATTCAGGCACTATCACTGAATGTCGATTCCTAACGAGCTGTGATCTTATTCAGCCGCTAACACTGAAGGTCGATACACTGGGGGAGGTGATCTACTCTAGGCACTGTCACTAGAGGTCGATACCTAAGCTAGGTAATCTTATTCAGGCACTGTCACTGAATGTCGATTCCTAACGAGCTGTGATCTTATTCAGCCGCTAACACTGAAGGTCGATACACTGGGGGAGGTGATCTACTCTAGGCACTGTCACTAGAGGTCGATACCTAAGCTAGGTAATCTTATTCAGGCACTGTCACTGAATGTCGATTCCCAACGAGCTGTGATCTTATTCAGCCGCTAACACTGAAGGTCGATACACTGGGGGAGGTGATCTACTCTAGGCACTGTCACTAGAGGTCGATACCTAAGCTAGGTAATCTTATTCAGGCACTGCTTCTGAATATCGATTCCTAACGAGCTGTGGTCTTACCCTAAATAGGTGCCCCTGGTTGAATGTTAATGGATGTTGGTGAATATGTGATACTCACTGGAGGATCCTTGTTGAGGATGCATGTTTTATGGAATGAAATGCATATGTATGAATGGTTTTAAATATGCATGCATGAATAAAATGATGTTGGTTGGGTGCCGAGCAGAGTCGGTCTTTGTTTGTGGTTGTGTTCATGACAGTTGGGCTCTCCCTTTTTTTTTTTTTTTGGTTGGTCGGTTTGGAAGGACAAAGTCCTTTGCCTACATACCCAAATGGGATCAAAACCGGTGTAGTTCGAGCCTAAGCCCGAAAATTTGCGTTTTTTGCCAATAATGATTGGACTTTTGTTTGGGGTTGAGACTCCTTGGGGAGTATCAATGAGGTTTGGCTTATGGGGATATAGGATCATTTTGGAAGCATGATCGATATCCAGCCTTTGTTGGTGTTTGGATGTTCAGGGTGTTTGTTGGGGAATTTTGTTCCTCTTGACCCTTGGGTTCTTGCGCTCCGCGTGCCACGAGTTATGCACTTGCCTTAGCTAAGGAGCATAAGTCTTTTGGTGCAATATTTTGGTGGGAACTACCGCAATTCTTTCAGAATTCACGAAGATTCAAAATAAAGCAAAGTTTGTTTGTTTTTTTTCTTTTTGGGAGAAAATTCTTTTGTTTATTCCCCATGTTTTAAAGCATTTTCATTATGAATAAAACAAAATTTTATGCGCTACTGAGAACATAAAATAACAAAAGGAAATTTATTCAATGCAGATCTGACCTCTTGAATGGGTAAAAATACACAAAGTGAGAAGTGAGATAGAGAAAGACAAGAAAAAGCAAAAAGAAAATGTTGGTTTTGGCACAACACATGCTATTTCCTTATGACTTCGATATTTTCGTTTGTTGGAAGATGCTGACGAGGCCGATTCCTCTCCTCTTGAATCTTGTCCGGAGCTTGGATGCTGCAGTCATTGCCTTTCTTTTTTGTTAACCCCTAACTTTTGCCTGGATCGCTCTTTCGAGTTTTTCAATCCACCGGGGTGTATTTCCTTTTTTGATGTCCTTAATTTTTGCCTAGACCGCCTTTTCAGGTTTTCAATCTAGCAGGACGCTCTCTATTGCCTAAACCGCCCTTTCAGGTTTTCGATTTAGCGAGCTTTTCTCTTTTTTTTCTTTAGGCATAATACCTCTTGACTGCATCGGAGTTTATTGATAGTGGGAACTCCTCTCCATCCATAGTGGTGATGATCAGGGCCCCGCCTGAGAAAGCTTTCTTTACCACGTACGGCCCATCATAGCTGGGAGTCCACTTCCCTCGGGGATCTTTGTGGATAGGTAATATCTTCTTGAGCACTAGGTCTCCTTCTTTAAACTCTCGAGGACGGACCTTCTTGTCGAATGCTCTCTTGAGCCTCCTTTGATAGAGTTGGCCATGACATATTGCCGTCAGACGCTTCTCCTCTATGAGATTCAGTTGGTCGAACCTTGTTTGGACCCATTCAGCTTCTTCTAGCTTGGTTTCCATCAAGACCCTTAGCGAAGGAATTTCCACCTCTACGGGGAGAACAGCTTCCATACCGTATACTAAGGAGAAAGGGGTTGCCCCAGTTGAAGTGCGAATGGCTGTTCTGTAGCCATGTAGCGCAAAGGGAAGCATCTCATGCCAATCCTTATATGTTGTCACCATCTTCTGGATGATCTTCTTTATGTTCTTATTGGCTGCTTCTACCGCACCGTTCATCTTTGGTCGGTAAGGGGAGGAATTATGGTGCTCAATCTTGAAATCTTTGCACAACTCCTTCATTGTCTTGTTGTTTAGGTTTGCCCCATTATCGGTGATGATTTTGTGGGGAGTACCATAACGGCAGATGATTTCCTTCTTGATAAATCGGGCTACCACTTGTTTTGTTACGTTTGCATACGAAGCTGCTTCTACCCATTTGGTGAAGTAATCGATGGCAACGAGGATGAAGCGATGTCCATTTGACGCTTTGGGCTCGATCATTCCAATCATGTCTATGCCCCACATAGAGAAAGGCCAAGGTGAAGTCATGACGTTCAGTGGAGTTGGTGGCACATGCACTTTGTCGGCGTAAATCTGGCACTTGTGACAAGTCTTGGCATAGTGGAAACAATCAGCTTCCATGGTTAACCAATAGTAGCCCGCCCTTAAGATTTTCTTTGCCATTGCATGCCCATTAGCATGGGTTCCAAAAGATCCCTCGTGGATTTCTTTGATGAGCATGTCCGCTTCATGTTTATCCACACATCTGAGTAGGACCATGTCATAATTTCTTTTGTAGAGGGTATTTCCACTGAGGAAGAACTGGGATGCCAATCTTCTGAGGGTCCTCTTGTCGGTGTGCGAGACATTTTCTGGATACTCTTGCTCTTCGAGGTATCGCTTGATGTCGTAGAACCAAGGTTTGTTGTCAAGTTCTTCTTCGACTGATGCGCATACAACTGGTTTGTCTCTACGATCCATCCTTATGATTGGTGTCTCGTTGTAAGAATTTACTTGGTACATTGATGATAATGTAGCCAAAGCATCTGCTACCTGATTTTCTTCTCGAGGTATGTAGTGGAAATTGATTTCATCAAAATGCTTGATCAATTCTACAACCCGGGCTTGGTAGGGAATTAAATTGGGATGTCTTGTTTCCCATTCTCCTTTGACTTGATAGATGACCAAAGCTGAGTCACCGTATACTTCAAGGTTTTTGATCCTTAGATCAATTGCTGCTTCGAGGCCTAGGATACATGCTTCATACTCTGCCATGTTATTGGTGCAGTCAAAGCATAACCTTGCTGTGAAGGGTTGGTATCCATTTCTCGGGGAGATTAAAACTGCTCCGATACCGTGTCCCATGGCATTCGAGGCGCCGTCGAAAGCGAGCTTCCATTGAGCTCCTGGTTCTGGTCCCTCATCATCGCTTGTGACTTCTTTGTCATTCAAAGCTACGACATCTTCGTCTGGGAAGTCAAATTGTATGGGCTGATAATCCTCCAATGGTTGGTGAGCAAGGTGCTCGGACAAAACACTCCCTTTGATGGCTTTTTGAGCAACATATTGGATGTCATACTCAGACAGCAGCATTTGCCAACGGGCTATCTTCCCTGTGAGGGCAGGTTTTTCGAAGATGTACTTGATGGGATCCATCTTCGATATCAACCAAGTTGTATGGGTCAACATGTATTGCCTTAGACGTCGAGCAGCCCATGCTAAAGCGCAGCAAGTCTTTTCAAGTGAAGTGTACCTTGTTTCACAGTCGGTAAACTTCTTGCTTAAGTAGTAGATTGCGTGCTCTTTCCTTCCCGTTTCATCTTGTTGTCCTAACACACAACCCATTGATCCTTCAAGTACGGTTAGGTATAAGATGAGGGGTTTACCCGGAACCGGAGGTATTAAGATCGGTGGTTCTTGCAGGTATTGTTTGATCTTGTCAAACGCTTCTTGGCAATCCTCATTCCAAAGAACAGCTTGGTTTTTCCTTAGCAGCTTGAAGATTGGTTCGCAGGTAGCTGTCATGTGTGAGATGAACCTGGCGATGTAGTTCAATCTTCCTAAGAAACCCCGGACTTCTTTCTCGGTATTTGGCGCTGGCATTTCTTGGATGGCCTTTACCTTATCGGGATCCACTTCAATACCTCTTTGGCTGACGATGAAGCCCAATAACTTCCCGGATCTAACGCCGAATGTGCACTTGTTAGGATTTAAGCGCAGCTTGAATTTTCTTAGGCGTTCGAAAAGCTTTTGTAGATGGACTAGATGATCCTTCTCCGTTTGGGATTTGGCAATCATATCGTCGACGTAGACCTCGATTTCTTTATGGATCATGTCATGGAAAAGAGTCACCATTGCTCTTTGGTATGTTGCCCCGGCATTTGTTAATCCGAAAGGCATTACCTTATAGCAGAATGTTCCCCATGGGGTGATGAATGTAGTTTTCTCCATGTCTTCTGGAGCCATCTTGATTTGGTTATATCCCGAGAAGCCATCCATAAAGGAAAAGACTGAGAATTGGGCTGTGTTGTCCACCAATATGTCGATGTGTGGTAGCGGGAAATCATCCTTTGGGCTTGCTCTATTCAAGTCCCGATAATCCACACACATTCTCACCTTGCCATCCTTCTTCGGAACTGGCACAATGTTGGCAACCCAAGTTGGATACTTGGTTACGGCTAAGAAGCCGGCATCGAATTGCTTTTTGACCTCCTCTCTGATCTTGAGAGCCATATCGGGTCGAGTTCTTCTCAATTTTTGCTTCACTGGCGGGCATTCTGGCTTGAGTGGCAGCTTGTGTACAACGATGTTAGGGTCTAAACCCGGCATGTCTTGATACGACCAAGCGAATACGTCCACGTACTCTTGCAGAAGCTTGATCAACTTTCCTTTCACATCCTCGTGCAGGGAGGCTCCTATCTTGACCTCTTTCTTATCCTCTTCGGTCCCCAAGTTGGCCTTTTCAACTGATTCTTGGTGAGGTTGTATTACCCTATCCCCTTGATTTGCAAGTCTAGACAATTCTTCAGGCGGTTCATAATCGTCCTCTTCATCATCTTCCGTTTGATTAATCGGGCAATCGAAGTCATAAGGGTTTAAGGTAGTGTTGTTTTTGGAGGGTGGATTTGTAGATCTGCATGAGTATGATTTTTTTTAGGCTTTTTGTAGAAAAATTTTTTTTAAAACAAATGCAAAAAGAAAAAAGACTCAAATGAACATAAAAGATTGCTTTCATTCATGATTGTAAATAACTTATAAAAACATGGGGGCCCCACACGACTAATCATTTGCCTTGGGCAGAGCTAAATGATTTTTTTTATTTAAAAGTAAAAAACAAACAAACATGGTTTATTACTTGATCCTGGTAATGATCTCGGGAATCGCGATAGCCCTCCAATTGTTCAAAGCTTCATCCGAAGCGCAACGGTACACCAATTCAGGCACGTCTTCGTCTACATCTTCGAGTAGAGCCACTTGATCTTCATGGATAAACCCAGTACTGATGAATGTTTCCGAAATGGGGGGAACCCCTTGCTTTGGCGGCTTTGAGAAAGTTTCGGCCGATGGATGATACCCCAACCCGAAGCGATTTTTCTTCTCCGGTATGTCCACTAATTTGCCCCATCCGGTGGGTCGGCTTTCTTCTAGGGCCTCTCTTATCGCCCTCCATGACGACATGGCTGTCCTAGCCTCCTCCTTGGGCTTTGAGCTCAATGTCACGACACTTGCCACTTCCAAAGACTGGAATGGGACGTCCACAGCTTCTTCATCCGTTTCTATGTAACGGAAAGACGAGAGATGGCTTACCATCATGTCCTCTTGCCCGGAAACTACAATCATTTGGTTATCAATGATGAACTTCAGTTTCTGGTGCAAGGTAGAGGTAATGGCTCCGGCCGCATGGATCCATGGTCGTCCGAGAAGACAACTATATGTTGGATTAATGTCCATGACTTGGAAGGTTATGGTGAAAACCTTAGGTCCGATTTGGACTGGTAAGTCAATCTCTCCCATAACGGCTCTTCTTGACCCATCGAAAGCTTTTACGACCAAGGCGCTGGGCTTCATTACGGTCCCTTCACATGAGAGTTTGAGGAGGGTAGTCTTGGGCATGACATTCAATGATGACCCCGTGTCCACTAGCACTCTTGAGAGGATATGGTCCATGCATTTCACGGAGATATGTAAGGCGCGGTTATGAATATGCCCCTCGTCGGGTAGCTCATCGCCATTGAAACCCAAGTACCTACTTGAGGTAATATTTCCGACTATCCCGTCGAATTGGTCTACCGGAATGTCCTTGGTGACATGGGCCTCACTGAGGATCCGTAGTAGTGCTTCCCGGTGTGCCTCCGAGCTGAGTAGTAAGGATAGCATGGAGATCTTGGAGGGAGTTTGACCTAGCTGGTCAATGATCTTGTACTCGCTCTTTTGGATTATCCTTAGGAACTCTTCGGCCTCTTTTTGCGGGATTGACTTTTGAGAAGGCCCCGCTTGGTCCTCTTTTTCCTCCACGCTCTTTTCTTTGAGCGGCTCCTTTGGTAGTACAGTTGGCGTCTTCCCGAGTTCTTTCGGAGCGAAGACTCTACCACTTCTAGTCATTCCTCCAACACCGGTAATGTTAGTGATGCTGGGCTCGATTTTGGCTAGTGGTTTTCCTTCCACATAAGCCACAGGTTGGTAGTTCCATGGTACCCTCTTTGTGCTTTCAAAAGAGAAGGGTGCAGGTACATGGAATGTTATGGGTTGTATTGGCATTGGTACCTCTCTCCTTTGGTATGGGATTTCGAGAGGTTTTGGGCCGTTAGACTCTAAGGTAGCAATGTCCGTGCCCTCCTTTATGTAGCCAATTTGGATCCAACCTTGGTCCATTAACTCTTGAAGACAGCTCTTCAACTCTTCGCACTCATTCGGGTTGACCTTGCAGGCTTCACAGTTGACGTGCATTTCCTCGAATAATCCAAAGCCGGTTAAACGCTCCCTTATAGTTGACAGGGGAGTCCTAACACTGGCTACCCTTTTGACTGGACCAAAGTCCTCTTGTTCCTCCACCGCATTTACAGAGGGACCCGCGTGCCCCGGCAATGGGTTGTTCTTCACATTGGGGCTTTCCTCTTTGAAGGATAACAGCTTCTTGTCAATAAGATCCTGTACCTTGTGTTTGAAAACCCTACAGTTTTCGATATTGTGCCCCACGGATCCTGCGTGGAAATCACATTTGGCATTTGCGTCGTACCACTGTGGATATGGTGGCGACATTGGTGGTAGTAGTTTTGTCTCGACCATACCCTTTTGGATTAGGTATGGCAAGATCTGACCATAAGACATGGGTACAGGATCAAACTGCCTAGTATAGTAACTGTTCCTTGAGCTCGTCTGATTCCTTGGTGGGTACCCGCCTTGTTGCTGTTGCTGTTGATTTTGCTGCGGCAACACTACTGGTTGTCGAGGTGGATTTGCGGGAATCACTTGAGGTGAGTAACGCCCTTGAGTCGCTGCTGCTGCCACATAAGGATAGTGGTAGTGAGGCATTTGACTTGGTGGCGGGTAGGATGGTCCCATTAGAACGGCATTTGTTTCCCCCTCTTTCTTTTTGTGAAAGTTGCTGGGGGGCTTTCTAGCTCCACCTTGAGCTTCTGAAGAGCCTTGGATTTTTCCTCTCTTCACTCCATCTTCTATTCTTTCACCGACCATGACTAGATCGGAGAAACCGGCAGACGTACTTCCGATCATCTTGTCGTAATATGGGCCTTGAAGTGTGCCCATAAAGGTGTCGACAAGTTCTCTCTCCAACAGTGGTGGCTGTACGCGAGAAGCTAGTTCTCTCCATCGCTGAGCGTACTCCTTGAAGGACTCGTTGCTTCTTTGTAGGAGGTTTTGCAGTTGCATCCTATTTGGAGCCATGTCCAAATTATATTTGTATTGCTTTAGGAAGGCATCGGCTAGATCCTTCCAAGTTTGGACATGGGTACGCTCGAGCTGCATGTACCAATCCAAAGACGCCCCGCTTAAACTATCTTGAAACACATGCACCATGAGTTTCTCGTTCATTGCGTAAGCCGCCATCTTCCTACAGAACATCCTTAGATGGTTCCGAGGGCATTGAATTCCTTTGTATTTCTCGAAGTCCGGTACTTTGAACTTCGGAGGAATTACCACGTCGGGCACTAGGCACATATCCAAGGCATTGTGGGCACCATATGAGCTGAACCCCTCGACAGCTTTCAACCTCTCTTCCAAAACTCGATACATTTGGGTGGTATCATTGTCTTGGTGGGTGGTGTCGGGAGCGGATTGCCTTAGCTGGCTATTCTCCACATCGTGGGGAATGACTTCATGCTGAGTAGTGGAAGTTCCTTGAGGACGACGCTCTTCATTCCTTACGGGGATTGTGAGCGGTGGTGGAGGTGGTCCTTGACCCTCATTTTCGAAGGGTGGGGTATAACCCACAGGTAAACCATAAGGAGGCCATTGCACATTGGATGCATCCGTTGTTGGGCGAGGGTGGCTTTCTCGTGCCGACAGAGCTTGCATTAACTCTAGCATCTGATCCATTTTCCCTTTCATTCCATCAACTTCCTCTCTCAAAGCCGCTTGGGTTTGTTCCAAATTGTCCATGATCCTTTGTTTGTTAGCTCGTGTTCCGTACGAGTGTTGAATATCTGGTTCTTGGACCGAGGGCTTTCGGGGTTTTCGGGCTATGATTGCTTTGAACTGTTTGAATGGGAATGAATGAGTTTTTTTTTTGAAAAAGTGCATGAAGATGCATGTTGATGTATGTATGCTATGCAAAATATGCGTTTTTTTTATTTTGCTTTATGGAGTTTAAAGGTGCACGATTAATATTAGCAAATTCGAAATATTAAAGACCGGGAAATTGATTATACTTCAAAATATATTTGATTAAATAACATTTGTTTACAAAGTGTAACTAATGCTATTACAAATCAAACAGCCGCTCGCTTCTCGGCTTTGCTCATCTCCTCCCTATAGAAATCTATGGTGTCCTTGCAGAACTTCATAAACTCCCGGATCTCCATAGGGATGACAAAGTAGGGCATGACCATCTCGGCCTCCGCTAGCTTCTTTGGAAGTTGGGTGATCACCAAATTTGAGAATGCGACCAATTTAGTGAAATCCTCACTTAATCGGGTGGCGTCTTGCCATACATACTCAATCACTTCCTTGCGCTGGTCTAGCTTGACTCTTGCACTTCTAATCTCATCGTGTAGTTGTGCAATGTGGTCCCCATGAGCTCTTGCAATCTTGTCGAAGTACTCTTCGAATTTCTTGATGTCTTCCTCGAGAAGATTGCACTTTAGCCTCCCTTGATGAGAGAGACTCTCATGTTTTTGCCGCTGGACGCGTTCGGCTTGAAGCTGCTCTTTGTAGTCTTTTACTACTTCTTGGAGCTGTTGATTTTTCTCTTGGAATTTCAACCTCCATTTCCGTTGAGCTTCGATGGCTAGTTCGCCAAACTTCTTGAGCTCTTGGTTGGAATGTAGAATTCTTTCCAACTCTTCGTCCTTGGCAACAAGGTTAGCATCCGCACTAACCAAGCCGCCTCCTATCCAATCCCTTTTCCCTTCGGAGGTTCTTAGCCGTTTTTGGCATACTAGGAGAGAATGTGATACTTCATCACGATCTCTCTTCGTCCTAGTAATCTCTCCTAAAGCTTGGAGGTGCTTCAATTCTAAGTCTCCGTTTTTGTTTTGGAGTTCTTGAATTTTAGCCTTGAGGTCCTCCACTTCTTTGTTGGGAATGATTGCAATAGGTTTAGGTGTAGGAGGTTTTGGGGGGTTTGTGACCACAAAGGGTAACTTGATTGCTTTGACCCTCTCCTTCACCCATTGAGTATAAAGGGGTTTGGCGACACAGTTTCTCTTGCCGACCCTTCCCTTGCGTACTTGGCTCCATGCTCCCCGGATTCTCTCTAGCAATGCCGGGTCTTGATCGCCTTCCCTTAAGTAGAAAGCTTCCAACAAAAGGTCGTTAGGTTTATCCTCCATTGAAAAACCTAGTTGTCGGAGAGAGAGGACCGGATTGTAATTAATACATCCCTTAGTACCGATGAGGGGTACGTTAGGGAAGTCCCCGCAGCTGAGGATAATTTCCGGGTCATCTAAGTTTGGTGAAAACCAATGGATGTCCTTCTCGGCGAGGGTTGTCATCCGTTGCGACCATTTGAGCTTGGCCCGGTTTTCCACAAAGTCTCGGTTCTTTGGCATGTGGGACATTATCCAAATTTGCACCACGGGAGTGCAACAAGTAATTTTGCGTCCCCTTGCTTGTTCATGCCTTGAGTAGAGGGTATGATAAAAATCCGCTAAGATTGTAGGAACTGGATTTTTAGTCATAAACACCTCTAGAGCCGGAAAGTCTACGAAATCATCCATGTTGGGGAATAAGACAATCCCGTAGACTAAGAGGGCTAAGATGGCGTTGAAGGCCATTACCTCTTTGTTGGCTAGTAAATCCCGAGCTTTGGCTTCCAAAAACTTTCTTGAAAAGCCCTTAAGGTTCCCTCTAACTTCCAAGTTAGATGCCACTTCTTGGGTGTCGAGGTATAAGGATTCGGCGATGGCTTCAAATGTAGGATCCTTTCCCGGACCGAGATAGAGTTCATGACCTTTCATGCTACAACCCAAAATCTTCTCAAACTCTTCCAAAGTTGGCGCTAGTTGGAAGTCTTGAAATGTGAAGCACCGAAGAGGTGGGTCGAAGAATTGCGCCAAAGTGGTTAAGGCGGTTGAATCTATTCTCACGGGTAAAAGATCAAGGATTAGCCCATAGCTTGCCTCGAAGATGTTCTTGTGGACCGAAGAGAGCCTCTTGCTTAGAGCTAATAAACTTTCCACCCTAGGAGCTTTAATTTTGAAGGCGAGCGTATTCTTATTCCCGGAATCCATATTTCTCTTTTGCTAATATTTGTTCGTTCTTTTTAAACTCCTATAAAGCAAAATGATGCGAAAATTACTTTCATGAATGCAAATGTTATGCAAGGGTATGGTTTATGAAGGTTCGGAACTTCCCCCCCATCCTCACATGTAGGCTCTAAATTGTGAAATATCCTAAGAAGAGGTCCTTAGAGTCATAGACCTCACATGGAATTAGGGTTGTCTATGGACATACGTCGACATGACTTCAATTAATTCCACGTGAAAATCTCATCTAAGCGGGGTTGGACATCCCACCTCACGGACATACGTCAACGCGGGCTTCCGCACACAACCTCCTTCTAACTTAGTGTTTTTCTCAAGCTCGGGTAGAGAGCCTCACACGTCCGGCATTAACCCGAACAATGTGGAGTAACATCACTCAAGTAACCCCCACATTTGATATATAATACGAATATAAAGCAAATAAAGCAAATATAAACATAATATAACATGTATGAATAAAATAAATAAACATGGCACGCAAAGAAAAATAAAACAATTGTTTTTAACCCAAATAGGTTAGGCTTGACTCGCTAGTGGGAACAGGGTCCCCAGTGAAGTCGCCAGCTGTGCGCACCTCGTTTTTTTCCTCGGGAAAAAGACGCGCAGATCCTCCGAGGTCGTCCTCGAACGCTCGGAGGGTGCCTTTGTGAAGCCGCCACCAAAGTTTTTGTGTAAAGGGAACGTTGATAAACCCTTAAGTTTTTTTTTGTTGTTGTAAAGGGAAACGATAATAAAACCCTTTAGACGATGAGGATAAGGATTAGGTCATCGCAACCATTGTCGGGTTCGGGAGTCGGTTACGCGAGGGGAAGGTATTAGCACCCCTCACGTCCGTTGTACTCAACGGGAACCTCCTATTTGGTTAAAGCTTGAATTGCTTTTTTTTATACTTTGCGTGCGTGTTCATTTATGCTAAAAATATAATAAGGGGGGGAAAGAGATAAAAACAAACGAAAAGAGAAAAAAAAGTTTTATTATTATTGTGCTTGACAAGATGTCGATCTTGCTCCTACGTATCTCCCGGTAGTCGGAGAATTCAAAGCATACGTAGTTCTTTGGTAGAAAAAACGTATGTGTGTTGGTTGATTTTAATTGGACGATGTTTTAACCGAATTCTTGCGATTAAACGTAGCTTGTATGCTCGCACTTGGAGACTTATTAAGCGTTCGTTCGCGAATCACATTAGAATTGTTAAAAGGTACGTCCGTTAGGGTAGAGGGTTGAATTGGTCGCTATGGGACCAAGAGAGGTACAATGGACTCATATAAGTCAAACATTGACCGAGTGGACTCCGAAGAGTCGGGCGATTGTTCGATTGATCCACTGAGATCAAGAACGGGTACAATGGACTCGGACGAGTCGAACATTGACCGAGTGGACTCTAACAAGTCGAGGGGTTGAGTCTAATGGCCAACGGGGGACCAAAAGGCTTGGATTGACCACAAGGGGCCAAGATTTGGTTTGGTTAGGGTTGTACATATTAAAAAGGAATGACGATTGTCCGAGCGACGAGACATACGTCACGCATTCGTACAATCGGGGCGATGGAGAGACATACGTCACACCATCCCTTTTTCATTCATGTTTTTGGATTGAATTCTTTAGAAATCCCAAGGTATGTCAAAACATATGGTTTGAAAACCCAAAATGGGAAGGTTTAGCAAGTTTGCTAAAAACGCGCAAGTTCGTCTCATTTTGCGAAAATGCGCACGTAAACGGCGTATGTTCATCTTTGAGTTTTGAACATCATGAACAATATTTATTGTTCAAGTTTGGATTGAAAAGATGAACATAACTTGTTTGTTCATGTGGTTTTGAGAATTTGGGAACATAACTTGCTTTGCAAGTTACCCACAAAATGGTTATACGAACTTGTGATTTTGCCAAAATTATGCAAAAACCTTGTTATGACTTGAAGAATATGGGTTTAAAAACTCTTAGGTTCTGAGCTCTGGGGCTAGAACCTTAAAAATTGGTTGGTTTGACACAAAAACTCAGGTTCTGAGTTCTGTCATGGTCGCACTGCGACCATGACTTCGCACTGCGAAGCATGCGAAATTTTGGGTTCAGAAGCTGTTTCTGAACATTTGTTCAGAAACAACTTCTGAACACACTCAAGACCTTATAGATGGGTGAAAAGCTTTGAGTTTTTGGGGTGAAAAAGGTTGTACAAACCAATTTTGATGTTTTGAAAACCTTGGGATTTCTTTGAAATTCAAAAGGGGTTTTTTAGGATCAAAAGGTTTTGAGCCAAAATGGCTATGCAAACACAATTAAAATGCAAGATAAAGAGCTTAGAAACTTACAGAACTCCTTAGCAAAGCTCCAGCTGCACTTGGTTTGATTTGGTTGAAGGCTTTCACAAAGGTTTTGAAGATTTGTGATGAACTTGGAACTTTTGTAAGCTTTGTGTGGATGGATTGTTTCTGGTTATTTGTGGAGGTTTGTGGGTTGAAATGAGCAGAGTTTCTGCTCTTGAAATGCTGTGTTTTCTGTGTTTGAACAAGTGCTTGTAACCTTGGGCATTGCCTCTTATTTATAGGCCAAGATCAAATCTTTGTCATCATTACACAATCCCTTGATTCAGCTGATTTGTGGCCAAGATCAAGCTGAATCCCTTTGCATTAAATGCTAATGGATAGAGGCAACCCTGCCTTGTACCAAGGGGCAAGATACAGCTTGATTTCAGCCACAAATTCAACTTATTCTAGAAGGTAATGATGATGAACAAAGCTGATTTGCAATTGGCTAATGCTTGGGGATCAATCCTTGCAATCTCAATGGTTGATAAATGAAAACGTGCACTGTATTGTGCAGAGATTGAGGGGTGAAAAGGCTACTTATAGCTGGTGTGAGGGGGTGAAAAGCTGCTGCAAAAACAGAGTAGCAATCATGGCTTTTCAAGTGAAAAAAACCCAGCTAGTTTGACTGGTTTTAGGGGCAGCAAGCAGGAGGAAAGTCATCAAGCAGGTGGCTGGCAACCTTGTGGTGGTTAGCAGGTCACCTGGGAGGGACTAGAGCTGCCCAAGGGCAAGCCCACTTGCTTGTCACATGCTAGGTTGGAAGAAAAAGCTTCCAACCTTGGCATTAATGGCAAGTCCTTCAACTCTGGCTTTGCTTGGCCCAATTAGCCATGAATGCTACCTAAAATAATTATGGAAATGATATGCAACAAATTCTGGAATTAAATCCAAGAAACCAAAAATCTGCAGAAAAATCGCAGACTTCGCAGTGCGAAGGGAGCTTCGCATTGCGAAGTCAGCATTTTTGAAATGTTGACTTTTCTGTTGACTTTTGTTGACTTTTGACTTTTTCCCCTCTTTGAATTTTTGATTTTTTTGTTTTAAAATGCGTAGGACAAAATTAGGGTACTACAAGGATTTTAATCATAACACACACCACCAAACTCATGCTCAAATTTGGACACGTTTAATGGATTTACCACATGAATATTGGCAAGAACAAACACTCTTTGAGATAGCTAGCGCAATTGGCACACCATTAACTCTGGATGGTCCTACTCAGAACAGGACCTTTGGACACTATGCACTGATTCTAGTGGATATGGATTTGTCAAAATGAATTTTTGATGAAATCCTTGTTGAGAGGGAATGATATGCTTTTTGTGTAGAAGTTTGCTATGATAGGCTCCCTGGTTTTTATTCCCACTGTCAGGTCATAAGGCATTCTATTGGAACTTGTAAATGGATTCATCCTACAAATTTGAAGGTCGATCTTGGTAAGAAACCGATATTGAAAGAACAGCCACCATATAAGAAAGTAACACAACAATATATACCTAGACGTATAGAGGTTGACGTTGACAAGGCTAGCACGTCGAAATCAAATCCTCAAGAGGAGAAGCCTTTGGTTCCTATTGAGAAACCCTTAGAGGAGCAACCATTGACTATTGTTGAGCATCCCATAGAAAAGGCATTCCACAAGGAAAAATTGTCGGAGACACTGAAGCAAGTACATACTCAGGCTAAAAAGCAGGTTGAAATTCCCATGGGGGAACTGGTTGTGCAAAAAGCGATTGCAAATTGAGAATTCTATAACAAGCATGTCATTCCATTTTGTATTAGCTAATGTAACTGACGAGGTGTCTCATAATAATCAGTAATTTTGGAACTAGTTCTGACAATGGCAGCTCAGTCTAGTTCCGATGAAACAAATGTCTCCTCCATCACAGAGTTGGTCACCGAAACACAACAAGATAATAGAGCAATCTGCCTAGTGCTCCAAAAAGACCTTGATCTGGACATGTCTTGGTGAAAGAGACAGGTGATCCTAATGCGCCTTTCACTCCTTATTTAACAAAGAAACAGAAGAAAGAACTCAACAGAGCAACTTACAAAACTCGTTCTAAGGGTGCTCCATCTCCTCCTCCTCATTGATTCGGGAGGGGATTACTTGGCGGGAGTCTTTACCTTTGTTCCTTAGGGTGGTTTGTTTGAAAGATAGTCACTGTCTTCCGAATCTTTTCCCTCGTTTCTTAGGGAGGTTTTTTAGAGACAGATTCAAACTTCCTATTTATCGTTTTCCTTAGGTCTCTTGTTTTTTGGATTTATGTTCTGGTTTTTTCTGAGGGTTTTAGTTTGGTCCCCCTCTTGTACGGATTTTTCCTTTTTTAATAATATTTTCGAGCAAAGGAATATTGGATGGGGGTTGCTGAAGGGTGTCAACCTGGTGGGGATGTCAATCTTGCTCTTGATTCATAAAAAAAAATCTTTAATATTATTTTTTTATTAAAAAAAACTACCCACTCAAAAGAAAAAACTTCCCATGTTATGCTATTTTTTTTTTACGGTTGCCTTATATGTTGTTTTCTATTTTTATTTTTTTATTGTTCCAGTTGTTGAAATATCATTTCTAGATTTGATTTTTTTCTATTAAATTTATATGACATATTTATCAATATTTTTTTCTTTGAACATATTTACCAATTTAAATAAAATGAAATAACTTTTCATAAAACAAATATAAATAAGAATATATGATAAAGAAGTCAAACAAAATATGTTAAAGATAATCTCAATTAAATTCATTATTTTTGAAAAAGAATATCAATTAAATGCATATATCACATTTATCATTTTAAAGATAAAAAATACTTCAAAATACATTCAAATTATTAAGATAAATATATTAGACATATGTATACTTTTATGTCATTTTACAAATATAATTTATAACATATTAAACATATGTATACTTTTATGTCATTTTATATTTATCACTCATTTCAAAAACTAATTTTATCATACACTTTAATTTCATTCAACTAACTTTTCAATTATAAGTTTTTGGTTATCAGCTATCAACTACTCAAAAAGCTAACTTATAACTTAATTTTATCAAACACACCCAAAGTAATCTACTACCCAAAAAAAAAAAAAACTAAAAAGTAATCAAGGTTGGTTTTAACGCACATGTCAAATAAGATTGGCATGGTCCATCAAGGGCAAGCTGAAATGAATCATGATCTCGTATTATCGTGTTGTAGTAAGATCTCAATTTTATGATCATTTCCATTTTTTTCTTTGGAAAGATAAGTACAAAGATATATGAAACAAAAAATTATAAAACTAATTATTAGTGGTAGGATTCCCTAATTATTAGTAAAATTTACTATTTTGTGTCTATCTCGGTTTAAATTGTATTTTCAATTTATTTTGAGAAATAAAGATAATTCTAAGTCGATGCAGTAATCCCAAAATATTGACAAAATGGGAATTGTTTTAAAAAAAATATGAGTTCAATTATCGAGTAAAATAGTTTTTTGGTTAATCTTTACTTATCTTCTAACCGAATTTTAGGTTTTCAAAACTTATTCAAATCAATGACCAAATTAAGAGAAAGATTTAATGCTTTTAAAAAAAATATTGCATTAATTGATAAGTAAAAATATAAACCGTTATATAATTATTTTAAAATAGCATTAAATGTCAAAAACATGAAAAAACTTGGTTGATTTTAGGATGCCACATGTCATTATAATAGAGTGATGTTTGCATTTCCATATATATATAGGTATAGATTAATTAAGGCTCACAATTGATAAATAACTAATATAGTTATTATTATGATATTTGCCCACATAATGATATTGAAATATAATTAAATAATAAAATATTCTAACATATGATTGTCCATAGTCAACAAGTTTTTATTTTGTTGTTCCTTGTATAAAGTACTATTTAATGAATGATATGAGTTAATATTGAATTGTGACATAAAACACTTTTTTTAGAATGATAAAGGAAAAAAAACAAAGACACTAAGAACAAGGCTCAATCTAAGACGTCAAGTCTCAACACAACTTCAACTTTAACTAAGGAGTCTGCCATAAGGTCATACCTGGCAGTGAAGAACACCAAGTTTAACTAAAAAATATGTGGAGTTGTTACCCTCTACAATCACACTTTAAAAAGAAAAAAACTTAAGAATATGCTCCTTTAGAACAAAAGTCTTCAAAAAAAATAAACATATGCACCCATACGCAAGTGTTCTAGATGTTAAAGAAGATAAACGACTTTTAAAGAACCTGGATGTTAAAAAAAAAAAATATTAACACAAAACAACCAATTAAGTGGGAAAAAATGACAAAAAATCGAAGGTTATAAGTAATTTAGTTGAGTTGTGTACAAAAATAAAAAATATTTTAATTGAGAATAAAACAAAAAGTAATCAAGTTACGATTTCACGCAACATGTCAAATAAAATTACGTTTTGGTGTCATACATGATTTGAGAATATTATAGTCAACAAAATTATTAGTGGTAGGGTGTAGATATACTAATTATTAGTTGTGGTGGGATTTATTTATTTGTAGGGTGTAAGATTTACTATTTAATTTTATGTTTATCTTTCCGAATGATATTTTGAGTTTATTTTGGCTAAATTAGACTTCTTAAATCTTAGCTGTCACCCACATTTTCTTCTTCTAATCTATTAAAGAGGAGGTGATTTATGATCAATTTTGACTCAAAATCACCCCTCATAATTGTTTTTTTTAGTTAAACAAGTTATTTTTACATATTTTCAATTTTATTTTGTTTGTTTTTGTGATTTTGTTGTCTTTGCACGACTCAGATTGTTTTGATTCTCGTTTTTATATGGTGTGTTTTTTATTTCCCGTCTTAGTGCGGTGTTTATATGATTCAAGTTGAAAGATTAGCTTTGAGGTAGTGCAGATCCAATCAATGACTTTGACGTCATCAACGTTGCAGATCCAGAAACATAAGTATTCAAAAGACTTGAGTATAGTCATATTTGTAGACATATGTAATCTACCGTTTTATGATATTAATATAAATATTGTGAATTTGTTAACTGATTCATCATTTTTGTTTTTAAAACTTTAAATTTATATTGTATCAATATACTTTATTAATTTAAATAAAAAATTACCGTTTATTTTTGTCAAAAAATAAAATAGTTTTTTATTAGACTTTACTAATCTTTTTGACTGAATTTTATATTACATAATGATTAATATATATATATATATATATATATATATATATATATATATATATATATATATATATATATGGGATTTACTAATATACACCCACTAGTTTTTATGTGGGAGTATTGTAGCAACATGCATCTTTAGGTGTATTTAGCCACTTTTTAGTTATCACTTGCTAAAATACTCCTTCTAAAAAATAAGTGGGTGTATTCTAGCAAATGCTTATAGGAGTTGCTAACATACACCACTTATTTTTTAGAAGGTGTGTTATAGCAACATACACCTCAAGGTGTATTTATCAACTTTTTAGTTATAACTTGCTAAAATACTCCCACATAAAAACTAGTGGGTGTATATTAGCAAATCCCTATATATATATATATATATATATATATATATATATATATATATATATATATAAAAAGACCGTAACACATCATCTACATTCTCCTCTATCTGAAAAATATTAAAAAAAAAATCACTAAAATACAACGCAGTAAGAGCAAAGTGCCGTAACAGAAAAGCGGCGCAGAAAGAACAAACTCAAGAAGCAAATCAAAGCAAATTGTAGAGAGAGAAACAAACAAACTTTCTCATTCCATTTTTTAGAGAGAGAAACTCAAACAAAGTGCCGTCATTTTCATTTCAATTCTCTCTTCAATAGATAACACAGATTCTCAACGCTTTCACTCAATTCATCGTTTTCACTTCAAAACTCTCTTCTTTTCCTCTCATCAGGTATAAACATTCATTTTTTGTTCTAAATTTACACATTCTGCACTCTTTCTCGTCGTTTTTTGATTAATGTTGTTTAGGGTTTTTGTTTTTATGTCAAAAAGTTCAATTTTTTTGAGTCATATAACCCTAAGTTTATCATAATCTTGAAAAAAAATGCATTATTAGAATGAAATTGAATACTGTATTGAATGTAGATATTTAATGTGTGTAATTTAATTCAGAATTTAGTGAGAAAATTTTCAGTTTTGTGTTATGATGATTCCCAAATTAAATTAGGGTTTAGGGTCGTCGAATATCGGTTATGGCGGATAGGATCGCGGTATTTTGAGCTCTCCGCCGTGCCCAATTTTGGCCGATAATCCGATATGACGGGCTATGAAGTGGCTGGTATGGCGGGATTAAGGCTCTCCGCCATCGAACGCACTGAATTAGGTCATCGAGTAAAGTATCTCCAGTTTGTAACAAAATTCGTTATTAATTCTAGAAATTCGATGTTGTTTATGAACAAATGTCATAACAAAATTCGTTATTAATTCTTGAAATTAATAGTTGTTTATGATCGTAACAAAATTCGTTATTAATTCTTGAAATTCAAAGTTGTTTATGATTTATAATTTTTACAAAAACACTATTTTTTTATGTTATTTGACAAAATATCATGTCTACCGGTCCGGTATGTTATTGCAGAATGTGTATGCTTAATTTCTTAATTTTGCATATTGATATGTTGCTCAAGCTTATTGCCTTTGTTCCATTGTGTTTGCAGGAAATTAAACGAACAATCAGTAGAATCTCTCGAGGGTTTCAGAGTTTTCTGATTCTTCACATTTCTGTATACTATTGTGAAGAGAAAAAAATGGTGTGATGGAACAACCAAGATTTAACGAACAGCTTCATTGCAATCCCATGGAACGAAGAAAATGAGGAAGTCCAGCCTGGATCCCAGTCAGTAATGCAGAGCTATCTGGACAGCATGTATGCTAATACTTATACAAGTCCATCTGAGCATAGCAGCACATCAGATGTTAAATCTGTACAGAATTATTCAATACAAACGGGTGAGGAATTCGCTTTTGAATTTATTAGAGACAGGGTAAATCTAAAGAACCCTGTATTTCAAATGTCGGTGATTCCAATTCTACAACTAATGGTAGGGAACTGAATGATGTTTTAGGCATCAGTCATTCAGGATTTGGGAATGGTGCAGGCGTTTCTGTGCTCTCAACTGTTGACAAAGGTCCAGCAGAGTTTAACAGACAGAGTACATGGTTACATGGAGACCGAAGCAAATATGGATCAACTCGATCAACAGCAAGAAATCCGTTGAATCAAGAGAATGATCAATTTGGGCAAGGGTATGCTTCTTATGGTGGTTCGAAGAGAAGATCATCAAGGATGATGAAATGTCTTTGTAGCTTTGGTGGTAGAATATTACCAAGGCCAAGGGATGGAAAATTAAGGTATGTGGGAGGTAAGACACATCTTATTCGTCTGAGAAAGGACATATCTTGGCTGGAGCTTAGTCAGAAAGCAGTGTTTATTTACAATCTGGTTCATATACTAAAGTATCAACTTCCTGGGAAGAACTTGATGCTTTGGTATCTGTATCAACTGATGAGGATTTACAGAATATGATGGAAGAGTATAACCTTATAGAAGATAGAGAACCCCCACAAAAACTTAGGATTTTTTTGTTCTCAGAGGACGATTGGAAAGATGCTCAGATTGCTCTCCGCAGCATTAGTAATAATTCTGAGGTCCAGTATGTTGTTGCTATTAATGGCATAGACTTGGGATCAATAAACAACTCAACCACACTTGGTGTCAGCTTGTCAGCAAACGACGTATGTGAATTGAGAGTAAACCTATCATAAGAGAGCCTAGTAGTGTAGCTGTACAAGCTATTGGTGGCAGGAATACTCCCTTGACTAACAAATCCGACACTTTGTTGTCTAGCCAGTCTTCACAGCAAGTCTCAACAACGTCTTCAAATGCTTTTGAAACTGGTCAGCTGCCTAATGGTGACCAAATGACGCAAGCTGCAGAAATTAGTCGTAAACATCCTATTCACCAAATGGCTGATGGTGTCAGGAACACTCCCTTGACTAACAAATCTGACACTTCATTGGCTACTCAGTCTTCACAGCAAGTATTAAGGACGTCTTCATTTGCTCATGAAACCGGTCCGCTGACTAGTGGTGACCAAATGACTTCTTCAATTGCTCATGAAACTGGTCCGCTGACTAATGGTGACCAAATGACGCAAGCTGAAGAAGTTAGTCGTCAATATCTTCCTGTTTACCAAATGACTGTTGGTGTCAGGAATGCTCCCTTGACTAACAAATCTGACACTTCATTGGCTACCCCAGTCTTCGCAGCAAGTATTAACAACGTCTTCAAATGCTTATGGTGACCAAATGATGCAAGCTGCAGAAGTTAGTCGTCAATATCCTGTTCACCAAATGACTGTTGGTGTCAGGAATATTCCCTCGACTAACAAATCTGACACTTCATTGGCTACCCCGTCTTCACAGCAAGTATTAAGGACATCTTCAAATGCTCATGAACCAATTCACTCACTAATGGTGGCAAATGACGCAAGCTGCAGAAATTAGTCGTCAATATCCTGTTCACCATGGCCTTCATCCCTCTCATAACCCTGTTGTTGGAGAGACTCCTATTTCTATGGCTCCTCATCTTTTGAAAAATCAACCAGGAGTTCTGAATGAAGACTATCCACCTAGTGGAGTACAAATACAAATATCTGAAGTATCTTCAGCGCAGGTGAAAACAATAGGTGATAATAATTCAGGCAAACAAGGGAGTGACCAGGGTAATGTTCTATCCTTGGAACCCCGTCCCCATCTCTGTCAGTTGGAGTTACCATGCCTGAGGAGCATTTACCTTCGTTCCCTTCCACACAAAAAGTTCAGCACCAGGATTGTGAAGAGGGCTCTTCTTCATCTAGCAGTTCATGTGTTCCTAATTATGTTAATTCCTACTCCAATGCAATCGATTTGAGTTGTCTTCATCCTTCTCCAGTTCCTAAAAGAGTTTACTGTTCAGAAAGAACTCCTAGGGAGCAAGTAGATGTCTCTGAATCGGTCCTCAAAGTCAGATGATACACACAGCTCACAATTTCATGTGTCAGGTTTGATTTCCGATATCAAGCCAGTCGGTCCAGTAACAGAATCTGGCGACAACTTGCATGATGGCAATCTGTTAGATCCAGACAAGAAACCAACTATTTCACCAACACCTTTTCCTGCAGATTGACCATACCGTTGACAATGGGTTTGCCAACGATCAAATGAATAAACCGTTGCTTGATACAAACAGTGAGATAAGTCAAACCTATCTGAGCACATGGATCCCGAGTTGAAGCAAGTCCTTGGTGAGTAACGAAGGAGTTAAAGAGGTGGATACTAAAGGTAACCATATCAAACCCTTTGTGATGAAACCGAAACTAAAAATGGTAAATCAGATCTTCCTGCTGTTTCATCATGTTTTCCTCTGTTGAGCGCCTTGATGTTATAGCATCCAGTCTTCCAGAGATTGATTGGGGTGAGGCCTATAGGAAAGGAATCTAATGATAGCCATGTGGTGCAAGAACTGCCTGTTTCTGTAGCTGGGAACATAACCAAAGTTGTTTCTCAAGATTTTCCCGCAAATGTTTCCAATCAAGTACAAGGTGACATTCTAATTGACATCGATGATCGATTCCCCCGTGACATGCTTTCTGATATGTATTCTAAAGCAATACTTGAAGAAGACCCCTCCATTCTGCATCCACCATCCGCAGATGGAATAAGCTATAGTCTAAATATGGAAAATCACGAACCTAAAAGTTGGACATATTTTGGAAAGCTGGCACAAGAAGGACTGGACAATGTCTCGCCTATTGATAAAGATCATCTTGGTTTTTCACATCATGTTACACCTCAACAACTGATAGAGTTCCTGTAGATTGTGAGGATTCCCGCCTCAATTTTGGTGAAGAAAATCAGGACTTACATAGAAGGATTGAAACAGAAACCCATGTTCTGAATTCCAATTATGATCAATCCCAACTTAATGATACTGGAAGTGTGCAGTTTGACGGTAGGATGGAAAAATCAAAGAGCACCAGAGTCTGAGTACGAGGTATGATTTAATTAATTTTTCAGTATCCTTTTTAGATATGTTTTTCCGCTGACAATAGTTCTTATGCTTTAACTTAGGATGGCAAGTTTGAAAGCAAAAACTGTAACCGATCTCCACATGATTCTTCTTTAGGAGAAATTGCTATCAGTACTGTGCAGGTAAAGTCTCATTTCCCCTTGAACATTCTTATTTGATTTAGTTTTCTTTTCTGCATAAATGGAACGTTTTTTATATTATTATATATGCTAACAAGATATGTTGCACAGGTACGGGAAGATAGGATATGATTTACAAATATAAATTTTTTATAAAACAATTGGCTAGGGCAGGGTATATGGGCTATGTCAATATTTAAATATATGTGTCTGTGTGTGTGTGGTGTGTGTGTGTGTAAGCATTCTTAAGAAGATACTGAAATTTCTATTTATCTTTAGAAGTATCAATTGTACTGCTACTAGAATATATGTTGTTTATACTAACAAAAAACCTATGTTTGAATTGAAAACTGAAAGATAAATTTACAAAAACATGCTTGAATGTTTACCTAAATATCTTTAGCTTGTTTATGTTATTGTTGGTGGTGCAATTGGTAGGTCATTAAGAATGATGATCTTGAAGAGTTGAGGGAACTAGGTTCTGGTACATTTGGGACTGTATCATGGAAAATGGAGAGGAACAGATGTTGCTATCAAAAGAATAAAGAAGAGTGCTTCAGGGGTCCAATATCTGAGCAAGAGAGACTGGTAACTTGTCATTCCACGTCTGTTTGATAGCATGTACTGTTTTCTTTTTCTTTAAAAATAGAGAATGCTTCTTATGGTTGTGATTGTTAGAAAGTTATATAATGATGAGCATATATTTCAAGGGTAGTAAACTATATTTGTATCTGTTCTCAGACTGTAGAGTTCTGGCGAGAAGCTGACATTCTTTCAAAGCTTCACCATCCAAATGTGGTTGCACTTTACGGTGTGGTACAGGATGGACCCGGAGGAACGATGGCTACTGTTACAGAATTTATGGTGGATGGTGCTCTTAAGCATGTATTACTTTCGCAAGGATAAGTAATGCATTTAAAAAGAACTTCTCATTTCTATTACCATGTAGCATTACTATAAGAAAAATGTTTACTATTGCATCACATTTGATGAAAACTAGTTTTATAATAGAATTATTTCTTGAATGAAAGGCATCACTCTGCTAAAGTGTATTATGTCTGCAAGAATGTTCAAGTGATGATATCATGTCCTGTTTACTGGCGAGTTTGGCTTATGAATCTGAACATGATTTTTTTAGGTATCTTGATCATCGCAAAAGGCTGATAATTGCAATGGATGCAGCTTTTGGAATGGAATATTTACACTCGAAAAACATTGTGCATTTCGACTTAAAATGCGACAATTTGCTTGTGAACTTGAAAGATCCTTTACGGCCAATATGCAAGGTATTTGATACTGGTGTAATCTTCTGTGAATTTGATGTATCATAATTTTGGCATGTTAATAAGAAACATAAAATTTCTTTCCTAGGTTGGTGATTTTGGTTTGTCAAAAATTAAACGAAATACCTTGGTTACTGGTGGTGTGCGGGGGACTTTACCTTGGATGGCACCAGAGCTGCTCAATGGAAGCAGCAACAAAGTTTCAGAAAAGGTAATATTTTAAGTTATCTCTAGTAAAATGGTTTTCTCCAATCCATATCCACCAAGGAAATTTGAAATTTTCTCAAATCCATCTTTTATGATTTTATCCAATTTGCCATGACAATTGAAAATTAACTAAGGAAATGAGCTGTATTGATGTCTCTTCTTGATGTTGGAATTTCGGTAGTAGTAAAACTCTAATACTCATACCTTTTGATATTTTTTTTAATTATGTTCAGTTACTCAGATTTTGGAAAGATATGTTCATTGACCAATTTTAATATTACACATTAAAATTTTCCTATTTCGTTCTATTACTGAAGAACATCTATTATGAAACATGTGCTATATTTGGACTTTACATCTAAACAATGACTGCCAAGGGAAATTTTAAATGTCTCTTTTACCTTCTTGTGGGGTTGCAACCATTGAATGCTGAATTTGCATTTTGATCCTGTAGGTTGATGTGTTCTCCTTTGGCATAGTTCTATGGGAAATTTTAACCGGTGAGGAGCCATATGCCAATATGCACTATGGTGGAATTATAGGTAATATTGTGTTCTCATGTTTGTCTTTTGTTTTTTCGTTTGAAGAGCTATATGTCTTTTGTATCATCTTCAAATGGGTTTACCTCTTTATATTGATTATATTGAAGCAACAGCACACTAGATTGTAGAATAAAGTCTTTCTGTGTTCATTTTTCTTTTCGATCACTTTGCTTAAAAAATAGATGGAGGGAAAATAAAGAAACAAAAATAGAGCCTTCTCTCTGCATGTTTAATTGGCATGGAAAACAGGAGAAAATGAACATAAACATAAATTAGGGTCTGATACTTGTGTGGAATGAGCACCTATCACTATAGGAGTTCTTTAGGTTTATCAGATTATCCTATAAAAAGCAGCATTGTTTATTATTTCTCCTATTCTATCAAGTCAACATAAGAAATCAATCTTCCTTCAGAAAAAAAAACATAAGAAGTCAATCCATTGGTTTATTTTGTATTAGTTGTCATTAATATTTGTCTCCACATGCAGGTGGGATTGTAAATAACACATTGCGGCCAGCCATTCCAAGCTACTGTGATCGCGAATGGAAAACACTGATGGAGGAATGTTGGGCACCGAATCCTGTAGCCAGGCCTTCCTTCACACAAATTGCAAGTCGCTTGCGCATAATGTCCGCAGCTGCTAGTGAAACAAAGCCACAGGGAAACAAGCCATCTAAATGAATCAGAGATAGCATTATTATTGCTATTGATGATGTAATTTAATTTTTTTAATGGTACTCCAAGAAGTTTGTTATACCAGGGCTGGGTAGGTTTTGATTTTTTTCTTCTAATAGATATATACAGGAATAATCCAGTACCATGCTAGGCAAGGTACTTGTTGTACACCAATGCTTTAATACAAGTGCAAAATTGTCATTTTCGTGTGGGTAATGGATTAATCAGTTCTGTGCTGACATCTCTATTTATATGATAGTCAGCAAAAAATGATAAGCCACTTCATATGTTTCAGGAATAATGCTATCAATATTCAACCATCGGTAATCTTTTTTTTTTAATTTATTTATAGTCCACAACCTTTTTTTGTCTCAATATTGTTGTCAATTTGGTCCATAATTTTGATACGATAGTGAAATGATGACGTGACCAAGATGTGCTATGATGCCATCTGTAATTGTTTTTCTTGCAAGTTAAAAAACATTTCTAGGAAACTGCTCACACCATCCCTCTTGAGGTTCTAGATTATTTTTACAGCCTATCAATACTATATGAAATTTGAGACTGAAATACATGGTCAAGAAGTTAAAACAGAAATAAATAACTCAACTTTTTTCAAATGATACACTTCAATTGAGTGAATATGCATGTGACTAGGTATACTAGTATAATTAACTCAATTAAATTAATGTTGAAAGAAACAAATTATGGCAATGAATAAGTGCATGATCATTCTACTCCCTTTTTCTTGAATTTGAATTCCCTGTTGTAAAAAAACACACGCATTGCAGTAAACGATCCCAACCGTTAATGCGAGATTGGACAGCTCAAATTACGAAATAACAAAATCAGCTTTAAATGGTTGGGATTGAAAAGTTGGTGATGCAGTTTCTGCACCAAATCCATTTCCTTTTATCTTAAGAGGCTCTATCAGTATATGTCAAACTTGCCACTTGCCAAGCAGAAGCCATCATAATAGGCCTTCCTTTCCAACCAAGTAATAGGCAACCCTTTTCACATGACAATGTATATCCATCACAATCATAAACAGAAAGCATCATTCTAGCTTGACTTGTACACTTGAGTGGCATTACTTGAAATCCTGCTCTTCCTAATTGTCTTCTCCATTGATCTACTCTTTCATGTCTCTCCATTCTATCAGGACCCTCACAAGCCACAATGTTACAAATTTCTTCTGCAAAATGTACTCTCTCTATTTTCATCCTAATTGGACTATTTCTTGGCATACTTGCCTCAAGAGAATCAAATATTGCTGAGTAATAGTGAAGTGATTCTAGAAACCTACCAAGAAAGAAAGGTCCATTGTGGTTTGTGTCTTGCTCTACAACAGTGAGTGCAATTGGACTTAGCTTCTTGATTGACTGAAGAATTGATTTTAGATAGCCTCTACTTTCTTTCACATATTTGTGCAATTTCAAGATGCTATTAACAAATAAAGATTCACCTTCTCTCAAGTTGAGGTTCTCGATTGTAAGAAGAGAAGGAGTTGTTGGCTCTGATATTATGCGAAATTCAAGGACTATTCCCAATGAGAGTGCTTCCTCTACAAGCAAATTCATGCTAGCGTGAAGTTTTGCGTTGTTTTCTTCATTTGTACTGAATCCTGTTATCCTGAGCTTTGGAGGCCCCTCAGGCCTCGAAGCGAGGCTCCTTATAAGCGAAGGCCATTGAAGAGCATGCTCCATTCCTAAATCAATTATGTGTATTGAGCTTTTTTCTATTGATCCTTGACATATAGCTTCATTTGCAGCCATGAAACCAAAAGTAATGTAAGGTGTGGTTTGGTAAAGAAGTTGAAAAGCTTCCAACTTATTCTCCCTAGTAATCAAAGAAACATCATTAGAAGTACTTGTTGTGAGTGTACTATTTGAAAATACATTAAGTGGATAAAGTGATAACCTACATTCAATGCTGAGGCTAAACAGTAGGAGACTCTTTGTAATGAATCTCCTGAAGGACTTGACAAAGCCAAAATTTTACTAAGTAACAAATTTGCCTGATTGTTGTCTCTGCAACCAACAGCCTCAGCACAAGCCAGCAGCGTATGGACCAAGTCAAGGCCTTGGTTCATACCGAGACTGGCTTGTGATTGTGGTATAGCACCAAAGTTGCCGTTCATTTCAACTTCTTCGTCTTCCATTGTGATTGTTGTATTTTCACAGATCTCTAATTCTTCATCCTCCATTGTGGTTGGATCATATTCAAAGATATCATCATTCACCAAAAAGTGAGGATCAAAACTTTGATGATTCTTCTCTTGAGACTCTTGATCTGCATATTGATCCATGTTGATGAAGCTATCAACAAAGTCATCAACTTCTGAAGAAGGTAATAAACAAGGAGTGGTTGTAGTATCAAAAGTACACATTTCAACATCATCAAGTACTGTCTCTTGGTCATGGCAATCTCCTTCTTGATCTTGCTCCATTCTTGCAGGGCAAAACCTTCTGATAGGGAAATCAAGGTTGACACTTTCATTCATATAGAAGGAAAGCCACATGTTTAAGTCTTCCATTGCTATACTTGAGGTGTTTCAAGCCTTAAAGAAAAAGAATGAAGAGGATTTGAGTAATTTTATGATCTTACAAAACACTATATTGCACACAAGGCAATTTCCCTATTTAACTCTCCTACATAGAGGTTCTAAATAAGATTCCAAGATACAAAATGAATACTCAGCAATGGTATTATTAAAGAATAATACCTAGGTTCTCTTGGCTTAGAGAAATGATCGATTGTACATATTTTATATTTTAATACACAACACAATTTTTCAGCTTAAAATTGATAATTTCCTTATTTTTTTTAAAAATTAGATATGCTTGCATTTCACTACGAGATAATTGAGATTTATTTAAAAGGTTAAACTCACCGGAAGTGCTACTAAAGATGTTTCTTTAGTTACTATATATCCACCTGAAATTGAGCCGTGACCAAATTTTTAAATGACCTAAATTTATTTATTGTTGAGAGGTTTTAAGGGACCTAAATATCTACCATCAATTGACACTAAAATTATTTTAAAAAGTAAAAATCATCTAATACTTATTTACGAGGAAACTCAATTTTTTTTTTTAAATAAAAATCAAACCACCAACATGAACACAAGTTTACAATAAAATTAATGTATATAAACTATTATTAAGATAATTTTGAATTTGAGCTGAAATCACACATAATAGGTCCAATCATATGTATCAAGTATCAACTCATTGGTACAAAATCAATTTTTTTATTACTCAGATCAGTGTAGGTTACCAAATATAACACGGTTTATGTTCTCAAAACTAATAACCTAACATAAACATAATCAAGTTGTTTGTCAATAAAAATATTCAACAAAATTTTATATTGGTTATCGACTACCAAACAACCAAGCATTTAATAATTTGTAAAAGAGAAAGTAATGTAAAGACAAAAAAAAAATAGTAACATACATAAGAAGTCAACTCATCCTTTGTGACATCTATTTATTTTATGATTTCATGTCAAAAAATTAAGTGAGTAAACTAATTTACTATTCATAGTAACTCTTAGAAAATCAACTTATAACATGATATGTAAAATATTTATAAATACTTTTTAGATCGTTTAATACGAGACTCTTAACACACCTCTTACATTCTAGTCATTTGGAGCATGATCAGAGTGACATTTTAGTGGATAGTCAAACAGATCTTGAATATACTCTGATATAATCCTACTTTTTTTGCTACACGTCCTGAATCGATTTTACATAATAGGTAAGTATCATTCAAGATTTTATAGTAATTGTAAGGAATTAGGTCCTAGATTCCAATCTCCATTAAAACTCCATATGATTAATGTATGTAGGTGTCAATGTCACACTGCTATGGGTTGTTGCATTTAGGAGGTAGAAGTCATGTCCATACATGATGAGTTTCAACTGGCAAATATAAAGGGTAATGTACAGGAGGTAGTTGATGTTAGGCCCTTCCACCATTCACCCTAAAAGTGAACACCGTTTGGCGGTTTTTATGAGCTACATGTGGTTGCATGTTGACCAAAAAATAGAGCTACATGTGCCCATGATCAAGCCATAAATAAAGGAAGACATAGTAGTAAAAAGGTTTGTCAATGTGTAATTTATATGTACTAACTACACAGGACTTCTTTATAAAGAAAATTTTACTGTTTTAATAAGAAATTAGTCATATTTACAAAAATATTTTTTATTATAATAATTAGTATCACATTAAATTTGTATTTGGATGCACACTCATATTATAAAATAGAAGAATTAATAATGATTTTTTTGGAACTGTAATAGAGTTGAATTTGTGACATTTACTTGTATTTGAAGGAAAAAAGTTATGAGTATTTTATTATAAGGTTTTGTCTGTATGTATTTGAACTATATAGGAATTTTAAAATAGGTCCCAAAACAAAATAAGTTGTAATTAAGTCCTTGAACAATTAGATCCTTCCGTTAAAAGATTGTCAATTAACCGTTAGTAATTGTCAACAAATTGTACACATCAATATCCACCTAATATTCGCGTCATTATCATTTTATTATTTACAAAAACAATTATTTTATTTTAATATTACACCCTTTTATTTCTTAAATCCTTAACTTTCTGAAATCACCCACTTCTCTCCCTGTTCTACAAAACATGTGCTACAAAGAGGATAAGTTTTCTGATTAAGATCAATCCAACTGTAGACACACTTTCGATGAAAAATAGTATGCATTTTTTCAAACATCGAATCTCTTCTTCCTTAGAGAATTCAAACATACACGTAAGAATAGAGGGAGAGAAGTGGGTGATTTCAGAAAGTTAAGGATTTGAGAAATAAAAGTGTGTTATCAAAATGACAATGATGTGGATATTAGGTCGATGTTGATGTGTACAATTTGTTAACATGTAACTGGCCATGTATACATTAACTAACGGTTGATTGACGGTCTTTTAACCGAAGGATCTAATTAAAAAAAATAATTCTTCAAGGACTTGATTACAACTTATATTTGTTTAGGAACCAACTATTTAAAAATTCCTAAATAGTTGTAGGACCTAAAAATTAGTTAATCCTATTATAATAGATATCATGATATTTTTGGTTATAAATAAGGTGTGAAGTACACCCTCCGTTCGTTATTATAAGCAAAAATCAACATTTATATTCATTCATTAAATGATGTATGCGGTCTATAATAAAGACCATATACATCATTAACTGAATGAATCTAAAATGTAGATTTTTGTTTATAATAGTGACCGAAAGGTGTAATACTTTACTATGAAAAGCAATTAAATTCAGGATGATGATAGCCATGTATTTTAAAATTAATAATTTTAGGGAAAGGCAGGCAGCTGCACTTGAGACATTGTTTAAGTAACTAAAAGTGGTAGATTTTGCATAAAAAGTTGTGTAATTATTACTTTACATTTATTACTTATATTTTCAAGATAAAATTTCTTATGGTGAATTCCTTAAACAATGACTTTAGAGCACTTGATATCGTAACTCATAATTTTAAACAAATAAGCAAATTGCAAATGTAGAGTACCTAGCCGGCCACACTCACACACAGCACATGAACATTAAACTTATGGCCGGTTCACATAATGAGCAAACTTCTCTTCTCATTTTCATTGGTCTCATCTGCTTGTCATAAACCTATTCTCATTTTGGTCGGCCAACAAACAATAAGACACATTAGGTGGCTTTGAAAAATCCTCTATCCTTCTTTTTTTATAATAAAAGAAAAAGCCTCTATCCTTTGACCCTTGAACATTTTTCCAATAATGTATATTACTATTTTGGCACTTACATGGAGTATTAGCTACAGTTAACTACTCCCCTTTGGTTCATTTTACATTTTATTTTTAGACTTAAACACATTTTTTCTCTTATCTTTATTATGAGATTCATATTGATTCCCTATAAGAAAAAGTGCATATTGGTCCTTTAATTTGATTAAAGGGTAAATTAGTCTTTTCCATCCATTTTGTTAGTTAAAGTCAACATTTATAACATATGACACTGATGTGAACACTCAATCACAATGTTGACTTTGACTATCAAAATGGATGGAAATAACGAAATTGCTACAATTTAATTAAATTAAAGGATCAATATGCTACTTGACAATAAAAACAAACACAATGACATTCCTGTAATGAAGTTGAAAATTAAAATTAAAATGGTGCTCACCGTTTTAAATCGGTTATTTATAACACATTTAAAATATCTTGTTAAAAGTCGCGGACGCATCGACATTTTCACAATAAATTTGAAAATAAAAACGGTGTGCAGTTCCAACAATCACCACTTTTGATTACATCAAAATTGATTTAAGACGTATATGTCTGAAATTGATTTTATAAGCAACTGAGTGCTGCACCATTTTAAGTTTTTATTAATTGCAAAAAAGGCACTGTGTCTGCTTTTTTAAATCAATTACGCAAAAACCCACCATAAATTATGAAGTTGGAGTTTCATATTTTGTATGATTTCTTCAAGTTCCTATTCTCACGGTGTTGAGGCCGATGGAGATGGTGAAGTTGGAACAGATAGACTTGAAAAATAAGATGTTAAGCTACCACAATTCATGTTATCATCTGATGACTCTTCTAAATTTAATACTAAAATTTTGTCTCACACCTACATGAAGGTATCTATCACCCTAGAAGCCGCCATGATATGAATATTCAACCTTAAACCTTTGGCAACCCTAAAGAGGGTCTCAACATAGAGAGATTCAAAGTGATCATTGTAGTACTTCGTGACCATTTGGAAAATAGGGAGGAACCTTTAATAATCTTTGGAGAAAAAAGAAAACCTATGTTGTTGCAATCCAAACATGAAGATGACAGTGCAACTAAAATGAAGATAAACAAATGTCGAATGGTGAAGAAAATGACGAACAAATGCAATGGAGTTCCCTCAACAAAGAGAATAGTGTTGCTGGGCGTCGGAGAAAGGGATATGATAAAGAGGAGTTTAGTTCCAATGAGAAGATGGGTTATGGAGGGTATTTTAGAAGGGAATTTCGTATATTAAGGAGTGGGAACCCAACATCTCATTTTTAGCAAATAAGATTGAAATAGCTCTTACACTCACTATGTTAAAAATCTTTCTTATTTCTCATAAAGGAGAAAGAGCGTACAATGCAATCAGAAGATAGGGCATTCTCTCTAAGGGACACTTCCTCATTTTTTTCACCCTCCATGGAAGGGGAGCACCATGTAGTTAGGAAGATGATTGACTTTGTCAAGGAGTTGGGCTGCGGCTACCTTATGCGTCCAAAGAAATACCTTGCATAAGCGGGGAGTGTATTGGAACAACCTGGAGATCCCGCACCTCAACCAGAGGCTGCACAACTTGGGCAAATTCCAGAAGGGCAACTGGAGGAGGCCTTTGAGAAGATCAATACAAGACTTCTCTCCCCTGCCTCTGAACAGAGGGATATTAAATTTGAACGGGTGTTAGTAGTAGTAACAACTCCCTTATTTGATCCATATCACAAATTGAAAACATTGACATTTGAAAATTATAGTAACACGAGCCTACAAGCAAATTTAAAATTGAGAACTATCAGTTATATATATCTCTGTGTGTGTGTGTGTGTGTGTGTGTGTATCGCATCTGCGTGAGCCGTATAATTCCTCATTCATCATTACTAGTATGCTATACATGCCCACGAAGCAGTGGAAAAGAAACAAAAAGGACACTCACATATAACCATTCAAAGAGAACTTGATTCCATCGTGCAACCATGCCATTTGGGCGGTAGTTTCCGTTTTCCTTTATAACTGCTGATACAATCTACAGCTGTCTTGCATAACTGTTCTCGAAATCTTAACTTCCATGTTTTTTTTAGTGGAGAGCAATACTTTAACACTTACGCTACTACAGGTAAGTTTTGTTCTTTGGTAAACACTAAAAAACAAGACAAAATATTAGACATGATTTCTAATCTATGTTCCAAGTATTAAATACGGCATAGAACTAAATAAACAAGACTTTCTGATTCCCGTAACAAAAGCTTAGTGGAACCGAAGAAAACAAAACGTACTGTTTGATTTCACTGTGTAGTAAACTCTACCTTAAACTTGCATTGACAAAGTTCTGTGCTTATGATTAGGATATGATGACACCAACAGTCATATCTTGTCACCATGATCCCTTCAACGACCTTCCCTCCTATGTCTTTAATCCTCATGGTCCCTTCCACGTTTGTAATCCCCATCATCCGGGCTTCGTTTTCTTCGTCCGGAGTCAATCTTCACATCTTCTCTGTAATCCTCATCATTCCTTCTATGTTGTAATCATCGTCATCTGGGCTTCATTTTCTTCTTCCAGAATCAGCCTTCACATCTTGCCTTCCACTGTCTTCAGTTCTCTTCCTATAATCTCTGTCATCCCTCCTATCCAAATGGCTGGCATCTGTTTTCTCCTATCATCTCGACTAGCCCGTCTTTCTGTGTATCTATGATCTAAGTCTCTTTTTCTCGAGTCTAGCTCATTTTTCCGTCGGTAGTCAACATCTCTATGTCTTCTTCCCATATGCCTTTCTATGTCTTTCTTGTCGGTATAAAAATCCAGATCTCTTGCACCTCTTTCCAGTCGCCTTTATCATCTCCATTTCCTTCAAGCCCTCTGCTTCTATCGCGATACCTATCTTGTTATTCGAGCCTGCCATCTCCTGATCCCTACGACCTCTATGACTATCTTTAAAATTTTCCTTCCGACCTTTTTATCATATCGGTCATCCCTTTCATATCTCTGGTGTTTCGTTTCTCTCTTTGGACTTTCCGTATTATCTCCATCAAAAACCATTTCGTATCTACACCATGAAATTGCAGTCGTTCGTTAGAACGAACATAATCACAGGCAGTAAAGACAAACATATGCAATCAGAAGTACAGACCTTGCTTTATCTCCACCACGTTGGGCATTATTGTCCTTCATGATAAATTTTGTGGGTTGCTTCATTGTAGCATCTCCAGTACAATCCCTAGCAATATGATCTGTGGAACCACATTTGAAGCAACCACCACCTGCAGTCATAAATTATTGTATTAACATGGAGGGTTAGTTTCAATCGTGACAACCAAACATAGGCTGGCATTCTGTATGATGCCATCCATAAAATGAAAGTATAAAACAAGTGCTTACAGTCATATCATTACCCTTATTATCTTTCCGCATGTTTGTGTGACCACAGTTTTGCAACACTTGAC